>CAUYUJ010000751.1:0-32500 GCA_963575745.1 Prorocentrum cordatum | reverse complement strand
GGTGGCGAAAAATAGCCTCCCCCCTGGGGATCGCCCGGGGGTCAGCGGGGGATCGGCCGGGGTACTTTTCGTCCGGGGCCCCCCAAGGGCCGCCCCGCGCGCGCGAACTAGAAATATTGTTAAGTAGTTACCGGAAATCTTAGCGCGCCTCTGGCCCGTTGGGCCGGCGAACTTTTCATCGAAAATCCCCCTGTAGGGGGACACGCCCGACTAAAACCCTATTGTCACCTCCACCCCTCGCTCGCCGCCGACCCCTTTCCCCCCCCCCGGACGCCCCCCCCCCCTTGCCGCCCCTCCCGTGACGACTCCCTGCCCAGCGGTCCTGCACCCGCTCCGCCCCGGGCCTGCCCCGCGGCCGCGCACGGGCGGTGCCCGGGGGTGCCAAGTGTTGGGTCGGGCGCGCCCCCCTGCAATTCGGCGGTGGACAAACCTCCCTTTAGTAGACCTCCCCTTAGCCGAAACGGCCTGGGACCGAAACCGACGGACCTGGACCCGCAAAAATGACGGCCGCGACGCCCTCTCGCGAACCGAAAACGGCCAATTCCTTTATCGACGTGTGAGGGTGGGAGATCTGTCCACCCCCGAGCAATAAAAGATTTCCAAATAGCTGAAAAAACAACAGAAACATCGTCCCCGCAGTATTTCTGGACTCTGTTTGAGCATTCCTCCTGGAGAGGGACGCGCCCGACTGAATGCCAGTGTTGGGTCGGGCGTGTCCCCCTTGCAGGGCGGACCTCGGGCGGAGCAAGAACACATGATTCAAAAACACTCTGAAAAATCAGACACATAGACATGGTAAAGAACTCGTCCCCCGACGATTCTCGCACTAGTGGGGAACCCAAAAAACACCGATACTGCTACTCCCTTGACCTCTCCCGGGGTGCGTTCTGGCCCGAATGTCGAG
Source organism: Prorocentrum cordatum (assembly GCA_963575745.1). Classification (NCBI taxonomy): domain Eukaryota; class Dinophyceae; order Prorocentrales; family Prorocentraceae; genus Prorocentrum; species Prorocentrum cordatum. Next base: position 31,596 of record CAUYUJ010000751.1, on the reverse strand, counting down.
GCGAATCCAACGGCGGCGACGAGGGCCTCCCAGGAGGCCCAAAACGGGGAAACCGAGGGGAGGGTAGAGGTGTGGGTACCTCTGCCTTCTCTGAACTGTTTCTGACTACTCCTCTGGTCGAAGGCCACGCCCGACTTCATGCCCGTGCGAGAGCGAGGGAGGTGGGCCCCGCCCGGCGCCCCGAACGGCGGGCGGCCTCCCGTCGGCGACGAGAACAGGGACACGCCGGCGAAGGGGTTGCCTCTTCGGGGGGGGGGGGGGGGCACACACAGGGAGGGGGAAAGGACGAGAGGCGAGGGGATGATGGGGAAGGGGGAGTCGAGGGGAGGGAGACGGACCTCTCTCTGTCTCTCTCTCTCTCTCTCTCCCTCTCTGCCTCGCTCCTTCTTATGATGTCTCTCTCTCTCTCTCTTTCTAGCTCTCTCTGTCTCTTCCTTTCATCATCCTCCCTCTCTGCCTCCGTGTCTCTGTGAGGGGGTCCTTGTGGTATCATGCGCGTGTCCTCTCTTTCGTGTGCCCCTCCATCGCTACCCTCATATCTCCTCTCCTCCTCCCCAGGACCAGCATATTCTCACCACTCCTCCTAGTCATGTTACTTCTGCTCTGCCCCCTCACCCCCCATGATGCCTCTTCTCGTTCCCTTGCCTAAAAAATTCTTCCCTCCCCCCCCCTCTCCCCTCCTCGTCCTCATCCCCCTCCTGTCCTTCTCCTCCTTCTCCTCGTTCTCCTCCTCCTCCTCCTCCTCCTCCCCCTCCTCCTCCTCCTCCTCCTCCTCCTCCTCCTCCTCCTCCTCCCCCTCATCACCGTCCGCGTGCTCTCTCCTTGTCCTTGACCCTTTCGTGTTCACTAGAGCCCCAAGAAGGCACAAGAGGGCCCGAACACGGTCCCCCATCCCCCTCCTCCTCCTACTCCTCCTCCTCATTCCTCTTCCTTGTCCTCCACCCTTCTCTGTCTCTCTCTCGCTCTCTCTCTCTCTCTCTTTCTCTCTATCTCTCTCTCTCTCTCTCTCTCTCTTTCTCTTCGTCTGAATCATCCTTCTCTCTCTCTCTCTCTCTCTCTCTCCTCCCCTCGTAAATCTGTAACCTCTCCTTCGGAACCCGATTCTTCTCCTCCTCAATATCCTCCAGATGATCACCCCCCCCCACATCCTCATCCCTCATCTCTGCCCGTAAGCATGTTCCTTCCTGTCTGATCCAGCGTCCGCGCCTCATTATTCCCCCCGTACGTTCGCAGATCACAATCTTATCATCTCGCATCTCCCAATGAATAGCATCCGCCTCCGCCTCCGTCTCCGCCTCCCCCTCCTCCTCCATCTGCTGTTCTTCATCACTTCTCTCCTTTGGCGCCTCCTCCTCATCCTCCTCCTCGTTCCCTTTTCCTCTCTCAGCCTCCCCGCCGCTTTCCTCATGTCGCACTGCGCCTCCGTCTCTCTCGTCCCTCCTCCTTCTTCCCCCATGCCTCCTTCCTCCATCTCCCATTCCCTCCTAGACCCCCTCCCCCTTCATGGCCCTCCTGTGGTTCCTCGTACAGCCTCCGTATCCTCCATCATATCTCTCATTCCTGGTCCACCAGCATCATCACTACCACAATCAGAGTCAGCACCAGCATCATCAGCAGAAGCATCATCACCATCACCATGAACAGCTTACAATACACCCGTGCACGTGCTCCCTTGCACCATCATCGGAACGAGGTCGCTCGGGATAGAGCGAGAGGGCGAAGGACGGGCACTGGATGGGGGGGCATAAAAACCAGGAGAGAGATAGCACCGTTCTCGCTCCGCCTTTCAAGACCTCCCCCTCCCCCAGCAAGCGACAGCGCACAACTGCCTTTCCAACACCTTCGGCGTCCCAAAGCCCATCTCTGACCTCGGGGCCACCAAAAAAACGGCCTACAATGGAACACAACCTGCCTCCCCAGATGGGGTCGCAAGGTCCGTAGGAAGGCCCGCGCCACGAACAAATCATGAAGTCGGATGTATTGGCTCGAGGGCAACATGGAAAAGGATCGGCGTAGTGGACAAAACAACAAACAGGACGTCACGAGCAAAACATGACACAATAGTCCAGGATCGACGGGGGGCACGATCTGCCCATGCCTTTCCGCTCCTCCTCACCCATCCACCTCCTATGTCCTTACTGCTCTCACGCATCCTCCTCCTCCTCCTCCTTCTATGCGCCCATTCCGGTTCCTCTTCGTGCTCCTCCTCATTATCAATTAGGGGAACGCAAAATGACATAAACATAAAAACTCGGAGGTCAGCGCGGATTTCTCGGATCGGCGCTGGAACCCCCTCCCTGGCGCGCGGAGCGCGCCAGGGGCGGCGCCAGGGAGCTCCAGCGCCGATCCGAGAAATCCGCGCGGACCTCCGAGTTGTTCTATGTAGGTCATTGTTTGTTCGGGCCGGGCGAAAGGGGGGGATAACAAAGGGGGGGGGGTTGAGAATCAGCTCACGTAGCTGGTTTTCCCAGCGCCTCCCGGCGCCAGAGGCGGCCACGTATCGAGGAATGGGCCCCTCGATGGGGCCGAAACCAGCTGCATGCGGCAGATTTCGTACCCCCCCCCTTTCCCTATCCCCCCCTTCCGCCTGGCCCGAGTTGGTCCCCGTGTACGCGTCCCTCCCAGTTCCTCTTCTTGCCTCTCCGCGTTGCCCTCGTCGCCCTCCCCTCGCAGGGGGCACGCGCCCACGAGCGGGGGGCCGGCACGCCGCCTTTGTCGGACGCCGACAGGGAGAACCCGGCGAAAGGGTTGCCTGCGGCCCCGCGGCCCCGGGAGAGGCAGCGAAGCGCGCGCGGCAGCGGCCGCGGCAGCGGAAGGGGGAGAGGGAGGAGGAGGAGGACGAAGAAGTGGAGCGGGGGGAGGACGGGGAAGCGGACGAGGAAAGGGAGCTGGCAGGGGGGCCGACAATGACATGCGCGTGCAAAACTCGGAGGTGCGGTCCGAAGGGGGGGGAGGGAATGCCACCCAGGGGGCGCCCATCCGACGAGAACGTTCTGTTCCCAGGAGGGGCTGACGAGCATTGCCTGGACCAACCGACGAGGCGCCCGTCAAGGTCGTGCCGCAAGGCGACGCCGCGATCGCCGCGCCCCCCCCCCTCCCCACCCCCTGCGCAAATGCGCAGAGAGAGGCCCGCTGCCGGGAGGAGGCCTTCGAGTTCTGCGCTGGAGGGGCACTGGGGAACGCCGCCGAGAGGAGGCGACGGGCAACATCAGCATCGCTGCGTGGGGCTACCCGGCTTCGCGCTCTCGCGCGGCCCCTAGCCACCAGGCGCGCGGGCAGCTCTCCGAGCCGAGTGCGGCCCTGGCGGCGAGGGCGCCCCTCTCTCCTGCTGGCCGGAACCCGTGCCGGGCCACCACGGCCCCGCCCGGAGACCCCCGACGCCGTGTTTTTCGTTCGGCAGCGGGCGAAGGGGGGGGAGTGAGAAGGAGAAGGCCTTCTGTGTCCTCCGGGGCTTCTCAGAAGGCGGCGGGGCTCCTCAGAAGGCCTTCTGTGTCCTTTGGGAAGACGCAGAAAACTTCTCAGAAGGCCGGGGGACTTCCGAGCCCTCTGAAGGCCCGCCCCGTCTCACTTCCCCCCCGGACTCGCCGCTGACTTTGTTGTCATACAGGATGGCTGCTGACAGAAATGACGATAGAGAAGGAACGGGGGAGGAGGAGGAATTGATCTACCCCAAGCTGATTTCTCTCTTAAGGAACTCACAAAGCATACATCGAATGATGGCAGATACCCGGATCACTCCACGTAACCCGAGTAAGCGATTAAGGAACCCCCCCCCCCTCTCCGGTGAAAGGATAACGCACCCGGCACCCGGAAGCGTTATCCTGGCACCAGGAGGGGGTACACCAGATCGCACGGGTCCCACGGAGTCCCGCAGGTCTCGCACCCGAGGCGGGACGCTGGAATTATTTATTTTCCTTCCATTTGCGCGGTGCTAATAATATCGCTCGGCGAAAACCCCCCCAAATAATTATTTAATTACGGCGCGGTGCTAATGATAACGCCGGGGGGGTCCTTAATTGCTTCTCCGGGTTATTTATCCTCAATTCGGCGAACAAGCCAGTTCTGAGGTAAAGCAACTCGGCGCTCGATCTCCGACTCGACCTGTGCAGGCAAGGGCTGCGCAGAGGCGAGAGCCCAGACAACCGCCGATGGGCCTCGTGCGCTGCGCGGCTCAAGAGAGAGGGGCCCCCGGCACCCCCTCTCCGGGGTCCCGACGACGCGCCTCCGATCAGGAGCGAAAGAAGGACGTACATGTACATGAATCCACGCTGGTTTCGAGAGTACGCATTGCGCAAATGTTCGTATAACGCGGCTGGTTTCGCGGATCGAGGGGCCGTGTTCATGTACACAGCTGGGCGCGTACGTCCTTTGTGGGCTCCCGATCCGAGGGCCAGCAGCTAGAAACGCGGACCGGACTGAAACTGCGCAGCACGCCGCAATCGCGGGCAATAGCGCTGGGGGCGGGCGCCGGGGTGGGTCGCGGGTGGGTCGACGAGCTGCGTCGCTGGCGGGGACAACGACGACGCTGCCACGGCAGCATCCGCTCGACGCAGCTCCACGCCAGCCACGTACACAGACAGGGACAGTGCAGGACGGTTCGCCCCCCTCACTGGGGAGACCCCAGAAATGGATGCTGCTGCTCCCCTCCCCCGGACCTCTCCCGGGGGTGCGATCTGACCAGAATTTCGAGGCGAACCCAGCGGTGGCGACGAGGGCCTCTCATAGAGGCCCCCAAAAAAGGAAACATTGGCAAAGGGCCGAGGTATGGGTGCCTGTTCCTTCGCTGATGTTCGGCCCCCTCACCCTGATCATGAGAAGGTGGCGGAGCAAGTGGGCGTGTGGTCCTTGGGTTAGGTCGGGCATGTCCTCCCGCAGGCAGATCTTGGACGAACAAACTTCAAACAAAGAACAAAACATACACTCCAGAACAGTCAGGAAATGGTCGAACATCGTCCCCAGACACTTTCTTGACAATTCTAAGGGGTATCCCTCCCGTGGAGGGGCATGCCCGACTTCATCCTCAGGCCCGACGGCGGGCCCTGGAAGCCGAAAAATAAATCAAGGCACGGCGCCCGGACTGAAGGAGCAGATCTCGTCGGACACCTGGAGAGGGAGGACGGGGGGCGTCTGCACACGGTGGCCCCGATCCTCTGCTCCACCCGGCGGCGAACGATGGGGGGGCAATGAGAAGGAGGAGGCCCTCTCAGAAGGCTCGGAAGCCCCCACCCCCCGCGGCCTCCTGAGAAGTGTTCGGAGCCTCCCCCGAATGCCACACAACGACTTCTCAGGAGGCGCGAGGGCTTCTGCGAAGCCCCCGCCGCCTGCCGAGGAGGCCGTCTCCCACTCACTTCCCCCCCCCCCCCCCCCCCTCGCTCCCCGCCGACCCGAGGGGGCAAGGCCCTGGAGAGGCCCCGTGGCGCCCGCGGTGCCGACGCCGACGCGCCCATGCCTGCCGGGCGCAGGGGGTGCCCCGGCGCCCGGGCTTCGCGAGACCTCCGCGCGGCACTCCGGGAGCCTCCGCACTGTGGGTGCGGCCGCTGCTCCTCCCGAGTGTTCTTCCCCGGAGCGCCTCCTCGCCAGGGGGCGGCGCCAGGGGGCCCCAGCGCCGATCCGAGAAATCCGCGCGGACCTCCGAGCTGTTCTATGTATGTCATTGTTTGTTCGGGCCGGGCGAAAGGGGGGGATAGCAGAGGGGGGGTTTGAGAATCAGCTCACGTAGCTGCTTTTCCTGGCGCCTCCCGGCGCCGCGAGGCGCCCACGTATCGAGGACTGGGCTTCTCGCTGGGGCCGAACCCAGCTGCATGCGGCAGATTTCGTACCCCGCCCTTTCCCTATCCCCCCCTTCCGCCGGGCCCGATTTGGTCCCCTTGTACGCGTCCCTCCCAATTCCTCTTCTTGCCTCTCCGCGTTGTCCTCGTCGCCCTCCCCTCGCAGGGGGGCAATTTTCGTACCCCCCCCTTTCCCAATCCCCCCCTTTCGTCTGGCCCGATTCTCCTCCAGAGCTTCTCCTTCTCGCTTCCCCCCTCGCGCGCCCCGACCTGCCCCACGGCGGCCCGAGCCAGGGACTGCAGACCCCCAGCGACGACGGGCCAAAGCCCGGCGCGCCTGCCAACCGCAGCAACGGCGCGCGGCGCCCTCTGCTCGGCGACTCCCCCCACGCCCTCCGTGCATCAAGCAAGACTCGGGCGTTGTTGAAGGGGCCCAGGGGCACAAATACAAACACACAAAGAACAGCATTCCCACATTTTCTCATGTTTTGGGGGTTTTCGTCTTCCCCCTCATTTCCCGTGTGTTCCCGTCTTTCCCTGGGAGCCGACGCTTCATGGTGTCTGTGTTTTTTTCCCCTCCTGAGTTGTTCCCTACATGGTGAGCTAATAAGAGGACCAAGGACTGCATGAGCATACTCATGCCTCTTTTTCTTCCAGGTACAGGTACTCCAGATTTCGTAATAAAGGGAGGTGGGTCTCATTTCGGGGGGTGTCTCTTCCAGGCTATCTTGGAGGGCCTGTGGGGTCTGGGGACGATGTTTTGGAGTGTTCCCCCACGGGGGAGGTCTGAAATGGCTTGTCTTGGAGGAGACCCCCTCCCTTTTACTACGAAATCTGGAGCATGCTCTGCCTTCAGCGACGTTGCCAAAACGGGGCAGAAGGCAGACCCCTGAGGGCGCCCTGCCGCAAGGATGCATCGGCTCACAACTCGGGGGAGGGCACTTTCAGACCACGGCGGCTCTCCCGCCCAACCAAAAACCATGCTCCAAATTTGGCCCCCGGGGTCACTCCCGGGGTCCATGCTGACCCGTTGTTCGCAGACAGTCCTGCCGCGGCGACGAGAAGCGCCCAAGGAGGCCTCGAGAGGACGAGAGGCACGAAGGGGGCGCGCTGTTGCCTCGACTGGGGCCCTCCTCCGAACAGTCTTGCATGTGTGGCGGTGCCAACCGCATCTGCACTGGGTACGCTTCTCCTCGTCTCCCGCTCGAGCACCCTTTTTCTCGTCGTGCCCTAAGGCAGGCTTGCCCACTTGATCGGCCGCGCTTCGGAGGGATGCTCATCCTGGGCATTTGGAATGTTGCCGACTTGTTCTCCTTCCTCCCCCTTGTCCTCCTCGTCCTTCTCCCGATCCTTCTTCTCCTCGTCCTCGTCCTCCTCGGTCTACGCCTCCTCCTCCTACTCCTCTGTCTGGGGCCCAGTGTTTCACCCTGGACGCAAACCACAGCATCAGGAACAGCAAAACAACCCGATGTAGCGACTGCTGACAAAGTCGTTGGAAGCCCGGGACACGTCGGCGTGGCACTGTGGCAGGGTCCGGAGTGCCCGTTCGAAACGCCGAAGGACAGAGGGACTTCTTCGTGCCAGCGTGGTGGCGCTGCTCTTCGGCGTCCCGCCCAGGACGCCTCCGAATCTCCAGCTCGGGGGGGTCGCGTACCTCCTCGCAGGGGGTGGCCCTGTTGGTGGTTTTGGTGCAGCGTCTCCCTTCTTTCGGCGCCACCCCAGCATACTTACACTATATGTGCGTCGCCCCCCCAAGGGGCGACGCGCGTACCGAGCCCTGGCTTCCAAGCGTGGTCACACGCGGTCGCACGGATACCTTCCGCGCGGAGCATCCCCGCGGCAAGAAAAGCGCATCCGCGGGGTCGCGGCCCAGGGGCCTGCCTCGCGAGGCCGCGGACACGAATCTGATCTTCGCCCACGATCCTAGGAGGTCTTCGTGGAAACGGCACAACAATAGCGATGGCGGTCCTTGGCGGCGCCCACGCAGGCAGTGCAGGGGCTTCTCCGAAGGTCCGGGACTTCTGGAAGGCCCCGGCAGGCTTCTGAGAAGGCTTCTCAGAAGCCCGCCGGGCTTGTGACGCGCCCATCCGCTTTGACATGACCCCCGTCGCCGTCTCAGAAGCCCGCCCCCCTTGCGCCACTCCCTGATGAGCGCCGCCAAGATTCAGGGGCCGTTGAACTCCCAAGATGAAGCTGAACTTAGCGGCACTGGGACTGAATGGGATCAGGCTGGACCTGGACGGTTGTCGACCGCGGATATACCTTCGCAGATGCTGGATAAAACATCCCAGGAGTTGCAACCGAAGCTGTAGGTGTCGTGTCTCCTTCCTCGGACCCAAATCCCATCGACCTGCCCGCCAACTCCGACCTCGAAAATCCTTGACCAAACAGCTGCAAACGCGCTACCTTTTTGTTGCAAGTCTGGCCTTGCTGTATGGCACAATGTCGCATGTGTGTACTCGACCCGGATCCGCTTCACCTGGGCATCGTCCATGTAGGCGAAGAACAAGTAACTCTCGGTGCAACTGCGGCGGGTCCGCGCTGCAGGCGTTGATGCTCTCGACCACATCCGCCGCCAGCCGCCGCAACGAGCGAGGTCCAGCAAGGCTGGAGAGGAAGGTCGGTTGCATTCGAGTGGTCGAAGGCGTTGTTGCCAGCGCTGCCGCAGGGAAGGACGCAAAGGCAGCCAGAATGGTGAAACTTGACTTGAACGATGGCGCACAAATGGTGCACCCAAACTTCAATTATCTTGCCGTTCTTCGATACGGGGCCCGGAAAAGTCCAGGAGGAGGAGGATCATCAGGCCGGTGAGGAGCACAAAGGAGGGTCAGGATAATCGAGAGGCGGAGGAGGAGAGGGATCGGGTGAAGGAGGGGGAGAAGAAGTTAAAGGAGGAGTATAGCAGCAGGGTCGTCGGGAGGAGAGGGGGGAGGAGGAAGAACCCTTCTCGGGGGCCCGATCCTCGCCCTGGGTGTTCCTTGCCGACGGCAGTCGAGGACCGAAACCGGGCTGCAAGAACCCCGCGATCGAGGGAAACGCCGGCACAGAAAAACGGCAGAGAAGGAGGAGGATCAGGAGGAGGAGGAGGATCAGGAGGAGGATGAAGATGATGATGATGAGGAGGAGGAGGAGGAGGAAGAGGAGGAGGAGGAGGAGGAGGAGAAAAACGGCAGAGAACGATGCCAGAGGTCTGGGCATCCGGTGCGCCTCGACCAGCACGGCCGCCCATCGCGCGGCGGCCGCGCCCCGTTCTGGCGCGCCAGGAGCGCGCTGCGGCGAAGCGACGATCTCGAAGGCGATCTCGAAACCGATCTCGCAGCAGCGCCCCGATAATAATAAAAAATTATAATAAGAATAAAAATAAGCATAATAATAAGAATAAGGAGTTCAGTCTGAAACTGCACTCCTTCGCAGCAGCGCCCCGCATGGCCCCACCACGCCGATGCGGATCGCAACGCGACCATTGCCTCGCACCCGTCGTCCACGGAGTGATGCAAGGACTCCAGACAGAAGGCAACCTGAAGACGTTTGCGAAATAAGGGACGTCGGGAGCGGCGATGAGGAAACACAAGCTCGCGATGATGTTGCAGTAGATGTAATATGTGAACCAACGGAACAAGAAGAGCACCGTGCTGGAATGCTTGTTCTCCCTCCAGCCGCACTCCCATGGCCCAGTGGGCATGGGGACCCGCCGATTCTAACAGGGGATATGTCGACCCCCATCCCAGGCTTCGTCGGGCTTTCAAATGGACCAAAAATTTTGGGCCCAACCCTTGAACGAAGGATTGCAAAAAGGATTGCAAAAAAACCCTTCGAAGGATTGCAAAAAAACCCTTCGAAGGATTGCAAAAAAACCCTTCGAAGGGTTTTTTTGCAATCCTTCGAAGGATTTGAAAAAAGGTTTTTTTTCAATCCTTCGAAGGGTTTTTTTGCAATCCTTCGTTGGATGCACGAGGGGTGGCGTCCATCCTCGATAGGGGTGCGTCCGAATAGCCCCCGGGGGGGCGTGTATCCCAAGGTTCCCCTTCTTTTTTCGATATCGCCACTCCCCGGACCTCTCCCAGGGGACGTTCTGACCAGGACCTCGAAGCGAATCCAGCGGTGGCGACGAGGGCCTCCCGGGATGCCCGAAAAGGCGGGGGAACACGGGCGAAGGGTAGAGGCACGAGTACCTTTTCCTCCTCGGATGACTTGCCTCGTTCTTCGTCGGACACTGCTTCGCTGCTTCACCCTTCGCCGAAAGCCCAGGGGCTGGCAATCCCCGCAGCGAGTCGAGCGGCCACCACCGCCGCCCCGGCGAGCGCGGCCGCCCAATCCCTGACCTTCCAGAGAGCTATTTTTTAGCACGGGAGGCCTAAAAACCTAAAAAACGAAACGAGACAGCCTAAAACCAGGACGTAGAATAGCTCTGGGATAAGCTTTTAAGTCGCGTGCTATTTTTTAGCCCTCCTGGAAGGTCAGGGAGAAGGCCGCCGAACAGAACGCCGCGCCGACCGTCCGGCCTGCCGCGCGCGGGCATGCCGGGCGGCACCGCCGGCGCCGGCGCGGCGCCCGTCCCGGGGCGAGGCCGCCGTGCCGTGCCCACCCCCCTGGGGGGCGGAGGCCTCTCCATGGCTCCAGCAGGGTCTCTCCCTCGCGGTCTCTCTCTCTCTCTCTCTCTCGCTCTCGCTCTCTCTCTCTCTCTCTCTCTGTCTCGGGGCGGCTTGAGCCAAATGGCAGGCTGACCGACACGTACACACAGACCCACACACACACACACACACGCACGCACGCACGCACGCACGCACGCACGCACGCACGCACGCACGCACGCACGCACACACACACACACACACACACACACACACACACACACACACACACACACACACACGCGCGCATGCGCACACACCACTGCTCTGTCGCCGTCTCCTTGCCTCCCTGCCTCCCTGCCTCCCTGCCTCCCTTCCTCCCTTCCTCACTCTCTCTCTCTGTCTCACTGTGTCCTTGTCTCTGCCTCTATCTATTTGTATTGTTTTTCTCCCTCTATCTCTTTCTCGTTATTTGTTGTTTCTGTCTCTCTCTCACTCTCTCTATATATATATAGATATCGCTCTCTCTCTCTCTCTCTCTCTCTCTCTCCTCTTTGATACATATATATATATATATCTGCATATAAATATGTAGATGTGTATGTGTGTGTCTATATGTGTGTATATTTTTATATATATATATATATATATATTCTCTCTTTCTCTCTCTCACTCTCGTTCATTCCCTGCCCCTCTCTCGGTGCATATTCCCTGGACAACTCTGTCACCGCCAAGAGGTCGCCGGATCGGCCCAGGGCCTCCCGCGGTGCCGCCCCGCCCCGCCCCGTGGGCGCTCGCGTGCGCCCCGTGCGCGGGGGCGCGTCGACCGAGGCTGCGCCACCCTGCCGCCCGTGCCGCCTCGAGGGCGCTCCCAATGGGGGAGCACACGCGGACCCTACACCCTGCGATATGCTTAAGAAATCATGGGTTAAGAAATTCATAGTCTGAGAACTTAAATAAAAACCAAACATGTCTATCAAAATCTTAAGATTTACATTGAAACGTTAAGAATAATCGAGACTCTGGCCGAAAACTTAAGTTTTCTTAAGCATCGCCTAAGGTGTACCCCTACGCCCTGGAAACGACAGGGCCGTTTTTGTTACCGGTTCCGTTTTGCCGTTGTTCTGCCGGTTCCGACGCCGTTTTTTTGCCGGTTCCGTCGCCGTTTGATGACCGGTTCCGGCTCCGGTTCCAATCATGGAGCCGTTTGTTTGCCGTTTTCGGTCGCCGTTTTCTTGCCGCTTCCATTTTCAAGGGACATGTTTTTGGAAACGGTGAAAAAACGGCCCTGCCGTTTCCGGGGCCCACAAAGGGGCCCCTACCCCCCACGATTTCTGAGGGGCAGGGTGGGGTTCACTTCGCTCGGGAGCTCCCAAGCGAAGGGAACCCACCCTCCCCCTCAGAGATCGTGGGGGGTAGGGGTAGGGCCCGCATGTGGCCCCCTGCCCGGGAGCGGCCAAGAGGGGGGTGTCCAAGAGGGGGGGGGTGCAAATCATGACCGGCGGCACGTGCGCGGCCCAGCGGGGGGAGGCCAGGGACGCAATGAAACAAGCAGAGGCGGCACGACATCTGGGGAAATATCACGGCCCCGCCATGAGATCCCCCCCCTATGCCATCACCCCCCTCCTTGCTTTGGACGCCCGAAATGGGTACGGAAAATATGAATACAATGCCCAACAACAACTGTTGTCCCAAACCAACAGGGGCCGCTGTTGGGCAGGCGGCCTTCTGTCTCGAATGGACACGGGCCGCGGCGGCGTGGACAACCCGTCCTGCTCAAGAGGAACAGGAACTGCATTTGGGCAATTTAACCCATTCTTTCGGTACCCATTTCGTTCGTGCTGACCCTAGTCTGACTACCTACCAGACCACCCCAACCCAACCCGAAGACCCGAATTCCGGGTTGGGGGGGGTAAGGGTTCCACGTGTGTTTTTTCGATGTTTCCCGAACCCCCCCCCACTGGAAATCGAGGGTAAATCTGAGCCTTCGGGTTGGGTTGGGGTGGTTTGGTGGGTGGTGATAGTCATCACCCCCCTCTTTGCCAGTCGCCGGGCGGCTCCGCCGACACTGCGCCGCGCGCGGTCGCCCCGCCCCGCCCTCGCGGGCGCGCGCGCGGGCGCCCCGTGCGCCGGGGCTGCGCCCGCCGAGGCCGCGCGGCGCTGCCGCCCCCCGCCTCGGGGGGCACGCCCGCTGCGCGCTCCGCGGGGCCTCGCGGAGCGCCGCGCCGCGCGGCCGCCCCGCGGCCGCGCTGCGGGGCGCTCCTTTGGGCGCCCCTTGGGCGCCGAGCTCGCGCCACGCAGGCTGGCACTGCACGGCCTGGCACCAGACATGCTCGGGGAGGGACAGGAGCCCCTTCAGCAGAGCGTGGTTCAGGGAAAGCGGCCTCGGGCCCAGACCTGGCGGGCGCAGGCCTGGCAAGTGGCGGCCGCGGCGCCCTCTCGAGCACCGAAAACGGACATGTGACTAATCGACGTGTCAGGGTGGGGGGTTCTGTCCGCCCGCGACAATGTATATGTCACATCACCAAGACGTCACTGCATCTGCTGCACGACGCGGCCTCCCTCGAGAAAAGAGTGAGCGTGGTCACTCCCGAATCCGGGCTGAACGGCTCCCCTTGGGTGGCATGTGAAACTGCCTCATCGATCATGTTGCAGATGAGTTCGTACCATCCCAACAAGGCTGGTATCGACCCCCCCCCCATATCTTGTCCTGCAACACACTACATACGGTGCACATGCGTTGATCTAAACATTGGTTGCTCGCTAAAACCATGTTTCAGGAAACATGCTTCTCGTAGCACATGCGCGCGCAGCCGCGGGCACTTCGTCATTATCATCGCCAACACCATCGTCATCATGATCGCCATGCTCATCGGTATTACCGTCCTGGCAATCATCATGAGCTTCATCACCATCACTACTGTCGTCGTCGCCATCGTACCAACCTCGTCTCCACTGTCATCGGCACCAACGACACCGACACTGTGTTGTCCGTCGTCGTTATCGACGTACCGTCACCATCGCCACCACCACTTAACGGTCCACAGAAAAGACATGTCTGCAAGGTCAAGTTCCACGCGCCCGTGAACTTGTTGATATTATGGCCAGATGAGCTTGCCGGCAAATTTCGGGTAGGAGGGTGGGATGGTTCGACGGACCAATGAGTTGACGGTTTCAAGTTCTTCAGAATGAATGGCGCCACATACATTTCACCTCCGTAACTTAAAACACAGAGCTTACACGACATAGCTTACACCACATAGCTTAAACCGCATGACTTGTACCCCCCCCAGTGCAATGACTCACTGTCCGAAGTAGTGCGCTGAATGACAGATTTCGAAATATATCCGCCACTATGCCTGCGCCACGTTGAGGCGTGGAAGGATGCCAAGGGGAGCCTGGCAGGGTTTAGGTATCCCTCTAAGGGGCCCCCTTTCCTCCTGGTCGCCCCACCTGACCGAGTCGCCCCTATTACCAGAGGGTCCCTGGGCGGCCATGGCGCCTCCCTGGGGCGCTCCAAGGCTTCCATGGCGGCCCAGAGGGCTCCCAAGACGGTCCAAGAGGGCCCCAAGTCGCCGAACGATCGCTCGAAGACGCCCAAGATGGCCTCACGATGGTCTCAAGACGGCACAGGCGGCCTCCAAGAGGCCCTCCAATTGCCTTCCAAGAGGTCCCCAAGAGGTCCCCAAGAGGCAAACATCATTGAAGTTAAGTTTTTGGAAGATGTTGGCATTCTCGCCTTTCGTCTTTCAAACGCTCCAAGACGGCTCAAGAGGTTCTTGAGACCACCCGAAACAGCCCAAGAGGCCTCCGAGAAGGATCCCAGACGGCCTAAGAGCGCCCCAAGACGGCCCACGAGGCGCCCAAGAAGGCCCAAGAGGGCCCCAAGACGGCCCCACAAGGTGCCCAAAAGAGGGACACCCCAAGAGGCACCCAGAGGGCCCCAAGAGGCCCCGAAAACGCCCCTGGAGGCGCCCAACAGGCCCAAAAGAGGCTCCAAGAAGAGGCCCCAACACGGCCCCCAACAGGCCCCAAAACTGCCTCCAAGAGGCCCCTGAGAGGCCTCCCACGAGATTCCAACGAGCATCCAGTAGGCTTCATTCCTACAACCCAGGCGCGGTGGCGGGACTTGCCGTAGGCAGCTGGGTGTTATATATATATATATATATATATAACAAAAACAAAAATAAATGGAGAGAGAGAGAGAGAGAGAGAGAGAACAACAAAAAAAAACAACACGAGAGAGAGAGAGAGAAGGAGGGAGAGAAAGAGAGAGAGAGAGAGAGAGAGATGAAGAGCCAGAGAGAGAGAGTGTGATGTGCGCATGTACATGTGTATCCCTCTGTTTCAGGGTGCTGTCCCGCTGCTGCTCCTGCCCACGCTGGCGATCCTGGTGACGCTGCCTGCGTCCTCGTCCTCCTGCCCGTCGCAGCCCTGGAGAGGTCCCAGATCGAGAGGCAGGAACGTCGATCGTGCATATGTCACTATGGGGTCTCGCACCCGCTTTGTCGGTGCAGGGCGGCGGGGGGTGCGATAGCCTGGCTTTCTTGCGAGGCGTGGATTTATCCACATCCACCGCCTGGGAACCGACGTCCTGGCGCCACAGCGGGCGGTGGATACGGATGTATTTCGGCCCCCCGGGGGCACGAATATGTCCATGTCCACCGCCTGCCGAGGCTCAGAACACTGACCCTCCAGGCGGTGGATGTGGATCAACTCCCGCCTCGGATTCCTCCCAGACTTCCGCCCCCTCCCTGGCGCGAGAGCTGCCGGGCACGCGGAGGCGCGAGCAGCCGCCCAGGGGCCCCGACGCCCGCGCACTCGAGCGGGCGTGCCGGGAGAGAAGGCTCGGAGGAAGGCGCGCCTCCTCGAAGGAGTGAGGAGGCGACTACTGGGAGGTCTCCCCGACCAGCCATGACTGGGGGAGCTGTAGTTCTTACCCCCCTGGGGGAACCCATCGCGTCGACGATCTCTCGAGAGAGGTGTCGAAATCGATGGGTCCCCCAGGGGGGCAAGGACCACAGCTCCCCCAGTTGTGGCTTGCCTGTCTTCGTCGGAAGGATTAGAGGAGGATTAAGCCCAATTGGGGGGCTGCTGCGCCGGAGGGGGCCTAGGATTCAGCCAGATTGCGCGGGACTAAGCCGGATTCGGCGGGATGCAGCCAGATTCAGCCGGATTTCGGACAAGGGCAACATCAGAATTTGACCTCCCAGGAGTTGCATCCGAAAAAAAGCGTCCTCGCACACTCGAGTGGGCGTCAAATCGCATCCGTTGCCGGGGAATGGGTCTGGGCCCCCGGGAATGGCGAGCTCGGGCGGCGTAGGGCACGTCGGGAAAGGGATGCCCTGCGATCGCCATAGTACGCACACGCACACGAGCACAAGCATGCGGGAGGGCCCCCCCCGTACAGGGCAGTTTTTAAATACATAGGATTGTTTTAAATAAAAAACATGGGATTTTTAATACATGACGAATTGACGCGTAAACTTGCGCATGAACTCATCGTTGTTTTTAGAACTAAATCCCTGCATGTTCAATACATGATCCACACGCGGAGCATGTATAAAAACGGCACTGTACGATCCTAACCCTTACAGGGGCGGGGGGGGGGAAGTCTTCCGGATAGCTCTGTGAGAACTGAGAGGGCTTCATATTGGAAGCCAGCAGCGCAAGATAGGTCAGCTTCCCCCCAAGGCTTCCGGGCAGGCATCCCCGAAGCGAGTCGCTTGAACTCGCAGCGGGTCCGGAGAAGCGTTTTCCGACTCGTTTCCAATGCGCGTGCCTGAAGCCTTTCCCGCAGGTCCCTCAAAGCTCTTTGGACGCTCCTTCGAAGCTCGCTCTTAGAAACTCGCCAGCTCCCCAGGCATGCTTCCCAGCGCCCTGGCAAGCGTCTCCCGCAAGCTTCCTCCGAGCTTGCAGGCTCCCCAGGCATGCTTTCCAGCGCTCTTGCCAGCGCCCCCCATCAGCGTTTTACGCGCTGTCGACGTCGCCGCTATCTGGAGTTTGGACTGCACACGTGCCCAGAATACGACCGCCACGGGCCAGAGGATACCTGTTTGATCCTCGTTGCGGGCACCCTCGGAAGCCGAGGGAAGGAGGAGGAGGAGGAGGAGGAGGAGGAGGAGGAGGAGGAGGAGGAGGAGGAGGAGGGAGGAGGAGGAGGAGGAGGAGGAGGAGGAGGAGGAGGAGGAGGCCGAGGAGGAGAAGCTCCCTCCCAGATCACGGGGGGGCTCTCGCTCCGAACGCCCCCCCCACCCACGCCCACTCCTCCCCTTGCTGTCGTCGTCGTTGTCGTCGTCGTCGTCGTCATCCCTCCTCCTTCGTCGTTGTCGTCGTCGGCGTCGGCGTCCTTCCTCCTTCTTCTGTCGTCGCCGTCCTCCCTCCTCCCTCGTCGTTGTCGTCGTTGTCGTCGTTGTCGCCGTCGTCGTCCTCCCTCCTCTCTCGTCGTCGTCTTCGTTGGCGACGTCGTCGTCGTCTTCGTCTTCGTCGTCGTCTGTGTGCGGCGCCAAACGCGTCAGACGCCAAGACTAGGTTCAGGTCGCGCCTGTCCTCCTACAGGGGGGGATTCTGGACGAAAAGGTTAAACGTCGTCAAGACAGGTTCAAACATAGTCGCACAGAGGGTCAATCATTCTCGTTTCCAGACTCTTATTTGTCTATTCTTGAACAGTCCTCCTGCAGAGGGGACACGCCCGCTTTCAGACAGTGTTCAGAGGCAACCTCTTCATGACCTCACCGCCTCGCCTTGCCTCCTCCCCCCTCCTCCTAGCGGGCGGCGGGCAGGCGCCCTTACCTTCCAGGACGGGGGGGAGGAGGAGGAGGAGGAGGAGGAGGAGGAGGAGGAGGAGGAGGAGGAGGAGAAGGAGGAGGAAAAGGAGGACGAGGGAGGGAGGGAGGGGGAGGGGAGGGAGGAGGAGGGAGGGAGGAGGAGGGAGGAGGAAGAGGAGAAAGAAGGGAGGGAGGGAGAGAGAGGGGAGAGGCGCCCAGGACGTCAGATGCCAAGTCTGGGTTCGAAGGCAATCTCTTCAGGACCTCACCGCCCCGCCCCGCCTCCTCCCCCGCCCACCAGCCGACCCGCGCCCTCGCGCGCGCGGGCGATGGGGCGGCGGGGCGGCGCCTCCCCCAGCGCTTGGAGCCGGCGCCGGCGGCCCCGCCCCACAGCGATCCTGCGCCGCGGACTTCTGCCCATGTGGTGGGCTTGTTTTCCACCGCCACCACCACAAGTAAGGGGGGGAGGGGGTCCTCCTCCTCCTCCTCCTCCTCCTCCTCCTCCTCCTCCTCCTCCTCCTCCTCCTCCTAGTCCTCTTGCTCCTCCTCCTCCTCCTCCTCTTCCTCCTCCTCCTCCTCCTCCCCTCCTCCCCCTCCTCATGCCTCGCCTCCTCCTCCTCTCCTCCTACTCCTCCTCCTCCTCCTCCCCTTGCTCCTCATCCTTCTCCTCCTCCTCCTCCTCCTCCTCCTCCTCCTCCTCCTCCTCCTCCTCTTTCCCCCATCCAGCTCATGGTGGCGGTGGTGGAAAACAGGCCCATCGTGCCCAGGTCACAGGGCCAGGCAGCACCGGATCGAGACTCGGATCGGATCGGCCGCGCCGGGAGGCACCAAATACGCCGCGCGAGCATCGGGCCGCGTCGGATCGTCGGAGCAGCGGAACCGGATCGGATCGGAGGGCCCGAAATCCGGATGGAGTCGGATCGATATCTATCGATATGGACCCTGCCAGGGTCCACCCGAGAGCCCTCCATGCTGACCCCTGCTCGTAGTCATCCTCATCAGCAGCGTCACGGTCGTCGCCGTCCTCCCTCGTCCTCCTCCTCCTCCACGTCCTCCTCCCAGCCTCTCAGAGCGGCACAGTTGTCAGGCCGCCTCGAGCCTCTCCTCCTTCTCCCCCTCCCTGCCCTGCTACTACGGCTGCGCCTCCCCCGTTGCCCCATTCTCCTCTTGCCTCTCGCGTCTCCTTCCTACCTATCATCCCGCCCACTCCCCTCGGCTTTTTCTCCACTCCCTCCTCACCCAGCCCACTTCTCCGTCCTCCCTTTTGGTTGTTGTGTTTTTCCTCGTTCTCCCCTCCTCCCCTCATCATCCCCGTTCTCCCTCATGTCCGTCCTCATCCCCCTTCTTGCCCCCTCTCCACCGTCCTCCATCCTCACATATCATATCATCCCTTCTACGTGCTCCTCCTCACTCCTCGTCCTCATCATCCCTCCGCTTCCTTGTTCTGCCTGACGTTCGTCATCCCTCCTCATCTCGCTGCACCCACCTCCCTTCCCAGCATCATCCTTGCCACCCTCCTATTCCTCTCCTGCTCCTCTTCCTCTCCTCCTCCTCCTCCTCCTCCTCATCCTCCTCCTCTCCTTGTCGTCCTCCTGCGTCCCCCTCCCCTTCCTCCGCCGTCCTCCACCATGTTTCCTTCTCCTCCCCTTCCCTCCTCCTTCGGGAGCGGCCAAGAGGGGGGCGTCCAAGAGGGGTGGGGGGGTGCAAATCATGCCCGGCGGCATGTGCGCGGCCCAGGGGGGGGGGCGCCAGGGACGTACTGAAACGAGATGAGGCGCCACGAAATCTGGGGAAATATGATGGCCCACGCCATGATATCCACCCGCCCCGAGTCATCACCCCCCTCTTTGCCGCCCCCGTCTCCTCCACCTGCCCAAACCGCCGACATCGTGCTCTTTCCCCCGAACACCGGCAAAATGTGTGTGTACGTGTACGTGTACGTGTGCGTGTGCGTGTGCGTGTGTGCGTGTGTGCGTGTGTGCGTGTGTGCGCGTGCGTGTGTGCGTGTGTGTGTGTGTGTGTATGTGTGTGTGTGTGTGTGAGCGTCTGTGTGTCTGTGTGTCTGTGTGTCTGTGTGTCTGTGTGTCTGTGTGTCTGTGTGTCTGTGTGTCTGTGTGTCTGTGTGTCTGTGTGTGCGTGTGCGTGTGCGTGTGCGTGTGTGTGTGTGTGTGTCAATGGTGCTTTTCTCCTCCTCCGAACGGTGCGAGGGAGGCCGGGCCCGAGGGTCGCACCTCGACCGCCGGACCTCTCCGCGGGGCGCGCCCCTACGCAGAGCGCCGAGGGCACGCCGCCCGTGGCCGCGAGGGGGGCGGAGCACCCCCGCTGCCCCGCGATGCCCTGGCAGGCTCGGGCCTCGAGCGTCGAGCCCTCGAGCCCTCGAGCCTTCGAGCCTCGCACCCTCGAGCCTTGACGGGCTCGAGCCTCGAGCCTGGATAGCCTCGGGTCTTCGAGCCTAGGGCCTCGCACCCTTGAGCCTCGAGCCTTGATAGGCTCAAGCCTCGAGCCTCGATAGCCTCGATCCTCCAGCCTCCCCAAAGATCGGACGTGTTTTTAAGCGGGGTCCCAGGGCCAGCCGAGGGCCTCCAGAGGCGGAGGCCTGCGAGAAACCTCAGCCTTGTCTTGTCAAGCACGTTGGACATCTGGGTCCTCCTCCCCCCCCCGCTGCTTGCAAGATGCAAGCATGTCCATATCCGCTGTGCCTCGAAGGCTCGGGCACCCTTCCCCAGACACCCTAGCCGCCGTGGATGTGGATAAACGCCTGGCCCCCAGAAGCGACTCTTTAGAGATCATCGCTGCGCCTCTCTGCCTCCTGGCACATCTTCCCAGAATCGCACGGGCAAAGAGCGGTATAACATCAACTTCTTCGCTGTCGGGGGCGCCCGTCCCAGGGCGGCTGGACAGCTGACACCCTCACGGTGGCACGCGAAGGCACAAACTGCCCAGCCGCCCTGGGGCAGCGCCCTCTCCGTGACGAGCACAAGCTTCCCTATGTCTTACAGTCCCTCGACCGCGGAGGAATACCCACGCGGTAGATTCGGGCCGGGCGAAAGGGGGGATAGCAAAGGGGGGGGGGTGAGAATCAGCTCACGTAGCTGATTTTCCCGGCGCCTCCCGGCGCCGGAGGCGGCCATGCATCGAGGAATGGGCCCCTCGGTGGGGCCGAAACCAGCTTCATGCAGCAGATTTCGTAACCCCCCCTTTCCCAATCCCCCCCTTTCGTCTGGCGCGGCAGCTGTGGACAACTCTCGCCTACGCAAGGCGTCCTCGGCGAGCAGCGGCGCCTCCGCCGGCCGCTTCATCGCCGCCCCGCGGCGCGCGCGCGCCGCGCCGCGCCGAGGGGGCGCGCCTCCGCCGCGGGGGCGCGCGCTCCGCCGCGGGGGGCGCCCGCGGAACGCCGACTTGGGGGGGGGCGGCGGGCCGCGGCGGCGGGGAGGGGGCACGAGAACGGCGCCTGCGCAATCCGCATCTCGGCCGGGGAGGGGGAGGAGGGGAGGAGAGGGAGGAGGGGAAGGAGGAGGAGGAGGAGGAGGGGAGGAGGAGGAGGAGGAGGAGGAGGAGGCGGAGGAGGAGAGGAGGAGGGAGGATGGAGGGGAGATGGATGATGATGATGATGATATGATGATGATGCTGATGATGATGATGATGTGATGAGGAGGAGGAGGAGGAAGAGGAGGAGGAGGAGGAGGAGGAGGAGGAGGAGGAGGAGGAGGGCTGCGTGGGCGCCGCGCATCGGTGCGCGACGCGGGCACCGCCGCGACGGCGAGCGCTGGGCACGCGCATTGAGCATGGACAAGCGCGTTCCACTACTCGCAGAGTACCTACTCGCAAGCGGCCTGCCTCCCCCACGGGGGATCTACGAGGAATTACATATGAGCGGACATGTGTGTTTCGGACGTTTGCGAGTAGGCACTTTGCGAAAGATGAAACGCGCTCGGTGAGAGCAGGGACCGACCGTCCCGTCATTCCTATAGGCCTACCACGAACTGTTCTTAGAGCCCCAACATGTTCTGATATAACGAAAACCGGTGTTCGTAGACCATAGGCCCGATGTGTTAAAACACGACAGTCTCAGCCAGAAATGTTCTAAAAACATTTCGTGCAGACCATCAAAGGTTCTTAGAACATTATTTTATGGGCCTATAGGCGAACCAGGACGCTTTGCCACTGCTTGAAGGGACGACTCGTGTTCGGGGGATTCGGGTTGGCCTCAGGCTCGTGCTCGGTTCGGGGGACGACTCGTGTTCGGGATTCGGGACGACTCGTGTTCGGGGGACGACTCGTGCTCGGCCTGACGGGGCCGTCAGGAAGATGACGAGACCCTGTCTGCAATCTGACACGAGCTCCCGCTGCAAACCTCCCACGAGAACTGGACCGGCGCACCCAGGACGGGCGCGTCAAGATCGTGATGTCGCGGGCATTGATGTCGGACGCCGAATAGCTCGTTCAACCTTGAACGATGGGCCCCTGGCGGCCGATCATGGACCACTGGGCCCTCGGCTCGACATCGGGCGATCATGGGCCTTGAATGCTCGCGCTGGGGTCGCCGCCGCGACAGCGCGGCGCAAACCTGCGTAACTTATACAGCAACTCACAGAGGCTGTCTCCTGCCCACACGGCGCAGAGTAGTACGTGCAATCGCGCGCCAAGCGGACGTGATGCAAGATCCTTTCGCAAGGAACTATTCGGCGCTGGTGGTCGCTATCGTGCGCTGCTCGACTGCTGTTGGGCGCCACTGGGCGCTATTTGGCGGATTTCGGAAACCATGATCCCAAACACGTTTTCACCTCTTGGAAACGACCCTCAGCCGCCTTCCGCGGCGGAAGAGATGACAACGCCTTCGATCCTCGAAGGCGAGGGCCTTTTTGGAACGCCTCATCTTTAGCGGAACGAACCATAACACAAGCACAAGAACTCGGAGGTCCGCGCGGATTCCCCGGATCGGCGCTGGGGCTCCCTGACAGCGCCTCCGGCGCCGCCCCTGGCGCGCTCCGCGCGCCAGGGAGGGGGGGGGGATTGCAGCGCGGCCTCCTGGCACCATTTGCGGAACGCCCCATTTCTGGAACGCTCCACTGTTTTGGGAACGCCCCACTTCTGGAACGCCTCCCTGTGGAGGTCCAAGGCTACCCCGAGGGAGGCCGTGAGGGGCACAACTGGGAGGTCGTGCCAGGATGCCCCAAGGGAGGCCGCCAAACGGCACGAGCGCTCAAGGATGCCCCAGGGGAAGCCGCGCCAGGCTGCCCCGAGGGAGGCCGCCCTTATCTCGGGCCCAAGGCCCTTGCTGGAACGCGCCGTGTTTCCCGATGGGGCTGGGCCCCTTGGCGGCAACTTCGTCCCAACCCCCGTGTGCGAGGGGGCCACTCGAGAGACGGCCTCGGGCCATGGGGCGGACACATGTCAGAGCTCTCACGCCACATCCACGCATGTCTTCCACATCGCGCGGCCTGGAGGGGGTCGCGCGCCATCCCTCCCCAGACAGCGTTCAGGTGGTCCGACACCGCGCGCGGGGTTCAGTCGAGCGTGTCCCCCATAGAGGGATTTTCGACGAAACACAAGAAGTACTCAAAACAAATATTCCAGAATGGCAACAAAAAAAGTTCCCAGAGGATCCTTTCAGTATCTTTGAGCATTCCTCCGGTAGAGGGACAGGCCCGACTTCAAAAACAAGAAGCACACCAAAGAATATCCCAAAATGGCAAAACAAAACCCCCAAATAGTTCCCAGGCTAGTTTTTGTTTGTTTATGTAATTGGGGAGACCGAAAGGTACCGATACCGCTACTCCCCAGACCTCTCCCGGGGTGCGTTCCGACCAGGATTTCGCGGCGAATCCAACGGTGGCGACGAGGGCCTCCGAGGAGGCCCGCAAAAGGGAAAACGAGGGGAGGACAGTGGTATGGGTACCTTTTCCTCCTCCGAGTAATGGGTATTCCTCGTGTAGAGGGACAGGCTCCGCCTTCAGCGCGGGGCTCGGCCGAGGCCTGGCCACAAGAGCCGCGGGGCCGGGAGAAGACGGGAGCCCCCCTCCGCCGCCGAGGGCCCGAGGCCCCCCCGTGGGGGCGAGGCCCTTATAAACAGTGGGCCCTGGAAACGACAGGGCCGCTCTGCTACCAATTCCTCCTCCTCCTCCTCCTCCTCCTCCTTTTTTGTTGCCGGTTCCGTTCCGCCGTTTTTCTTTGCCAATTCTGCTTTGCCGTTTTTTGCTGTTTCGGGTTCCACTTTGCCAGTTCCGTCTTTGCCGGATCCAGTTCCACTCCTGGAGCCGTTTTTGTTGCCGTTTCCGGTCGCCGTGTTCGTTGCCGCTTCCATTTTCAAAGGGCATTTTTCGGAAACGGTGAAAAAACGGCCCTGCCGTTTCTGGGGCCCACAAAGGCGAGGCATGCCCAAGCCCTAAGTCGGGCGTGTCCCCCTACAAGGGGATTCTCGACGAAAGATCAAAACATACGCAAAAAAAACCGAATGATCAAACATGCCACAACTCGTGTTCCACATACTATTCTTTGACTATTTTGGAAGATTCCTCCTGTAGAGGGACAGACCCGACTTAGCCCAAGCACGAGATTATATACTCCGAGGTGGAAAGCCCCGACATCAAGACCCCCACTCTGAAATATATGCATACGCTTACACATGTACGTATGTATACATCTTTATTGTGCAAGGCGTGGTAGTCTCAAGAACAGCAGCTGGGAAAGATCATATAAACCTGTACATCATAACGCCCAGAGTTGCCTTATGCACAGCACTACGCCCGCACATCACATGTATATACGTATATCCGCCAGCCCCCTCTGGGGACGCAAAGCTGGGAAGGTGTGTGCGGACTGCTGTCGTGTGTTATGTCTTGTCATTTGTAGTTTCGCCTTTTGTGTCTCCAATCCTGTTTCCTGCCTCCTGTTTACTGTCTGACAAAAGGTTTCTTTGCGTTATTAAACAGCCAACCCGGGGGTGTGAACCTCGAATCCAGGCTGCTCCGGGCCACCCCAGGATTTTGATGGTGACGCCACTGCGAGGCCAGAACGGCCCGAGAGGCCTCCAAGATTGACCGAAGAGGCTCCGAAGAGAGCCTCAGGAGGCCAAGACGGCCCAGGATGACCCCAAGATGTCCCACGATGATCCCGAGACGGCCCAATATGCTCCCAAGACGGCCCTCGAGGCCTCCAAGAGGCCTCCCAAGAGGGCTCCATGAAACAAACATCAACGATCGTCCTAACGTTTTTGAAGGTTTCTGGCCTTCTCGCCTTTTCGGCTTTCCGACGCTCCGAGACGGACCAAGAGGCTCCCAAGATCGCCCCACGACGGCCCCAGAAGCCCCCATGACGGCCCAAAAGGCCCCCAAGAGGCGCCCCAGACGGCCCAAACGGGCCCTAAGACGGTCCCAAGACAGGCCCAAGAGGGAGTCTACGAACCGAAAACTCTACCTGTCCGCCCCGAGAGGGCCCCAGGAGGCCCCACGAAGGTCCCCAGCGGCACCCAGACCCAAGGAGACCCAAGAAACCCAAAATATTGTCTCCAAGAGGCCCCGGGGAGACCCCCAAGAGACCTCAAGGAGACCCCCAAGAGGCCCCCAGGAGGCCCCCAAGTGGCCCCAAGGAGACCCCCAAGAGGCCCCACGGAGACCCCAACGCAGCCGCCCGCACGAGTAATAGGGGGGCCGGCGGCAGAGGGCGAAGCCCTCGAGGTAGAAAGAGAGAGTATGGGAGAGAAAGAAGTAAAAGAGAGGGAGAGACAGAGAGAGAGAGAGAGAGAACCAACACGTCCGTATACAAATGTGCTCTCCAGAAACGCACGCCGGTGAAATGAGATGCCGTCGGACATCTGAGGCCGCCCCGAAGCCGTTTTCGCCCTCGGCGCCGAGCGCGCCGCGCAGCAGCGCCGCCAGGCAGGGCGCGGCGGCGAGGCACTGGTCGTCGGCGACGGTGCCGCGCAGGAGGTCGCAAGCCTCCACGTGCGCGGTGAGGCAGAGGAACTCGGACATCTCGGGGGGGGGGGGGGGGGTGGGGGGGGGGGGGGGGCGGCGCGAGGAAGCGGCGCGGCGGGCGGATGGGGGGGCGAGGGGCGGACGAAGCAGGAGACGAGCTCTCAGGGCACGGGGGAGCGCACGCAGTGCGTGCAGGAATGCGTGGCTGTGCTGCACTGCAGTGGCACTCGCAGGGACAGCTGTGGCGGTCGCATTGGTGCTGGCAGTCACCGCAGCAATACGATCCTTCGTGTTACAGAGTCGTAGGCGTGGTAGGAGTCGTTGCCGTAGTACTAGGTAGTGGCAGTGGCAGTTGTACGAGTAGTAGCAGGTAGCTAGTTCTAGAACGTAAGACGTAAGAGCACTGCGGGGTGACCCAGGCAGCCAAAAGGAAGCAACAAGAGGGGGAGCGGCAATGTTGGCCCTACGAGTACAACATACGGTCACGCCCGCGACGAACTACGACGACCGACGACGAACTATGATGACCGACGACGACGACCGACGACGACGACAAACGACCACGACCAACCACGACCACGACGGCGACGACCGAGGCCGACAACGAAAACGACGACCAGCGACGACCGATCACGAGGACGACGGCGCGACGCGAGCAGCGGGCCTTCACGCGCAGCGCGCAGGCCCGCAGCCCGCTGCCCGCGGCCTCGCACGCGCCTGAGCGCGCCGCCTCTGGGGGCTAGGCCACTGGGCCGCCACCGTCTTCGTCCTCGTCGCCGTCTTTGCCGCCGCCGCGACGGCGACGACGACAGGAACACTGCCGTCGTCGTCGCCGCCGTCGTCGCGGCCGTCGCCGTGGTCGACCTTGCCGCTGTCGCCGTCGTCGACGTTGTCACCGTCGCCGTCGTGACAGTCGTCGACGCCGTCATCGCCGCCGTTGCCGTCAGCGTCGTCGTCGTCGTACTCGTCGTCATCGTCGTCGTCGTAGTCGTCGTCATGTCGCAATCGTCGTCGTCGTCGTCGTCGTCGTCTTCGTCGTCGTCGTCGTCGTCGTCGTCGTCGTCGTCATTGTCGCCGTCGCCGTCGCCGTCGCCATCGTCGTCGTCGTCTCTGCCGTGTCCGCCCCTCTCGTTGCATCGGCGGTTAACCCAAGGCTCCCGCTGTCGTTGATGCCGCTGTAACCTTCGCCGTCGCGACCGTCGTCGTCTTCGTCGTGGTTGTGGTCGTGGTAAGTGATCGTCATGTCTGCCGCCGCTGTCGGCCCTATCGGTGGCATTGGGCGTTCGTTTTGCGGAAGGCTTCCGTCGACGTTGTCGCCGCCACCGCCGTCGTCGCCACCGTTGTCTTCGCTGCCGCTGTCGCAGCTGCCGCCGTGACCGTCGTCGCCGCCGACGTCGCCGCCGTTTCTGCCGTCGTCGCAATCGCCGCCGCCGTCGTTGCCGCCGACGTCTCCGTTACCGTCGACGGTGTCAGAAGCTGCAGGTGGTTCTCGGTTGGAAGCGTCCAGAAGGATTCCGCCGCTGTCGCCACCGTCGCCGCCGCCGTCGTCGTTGCTTGGTCGCCCACGCGGGCGCGGGCCGCCTCATCCGCCTCCGGCAGCAGCCACCATTCTGTTGGGAGAGGGGCAACCAAAGAAACGCTCGCGGCCGCCGGAGGGAGGAGGGGGGAAGGAGGCGACGACCTCCTGTCTTCTATCCTTTTACTTCCGAGGCTCCCCCTCTCCTCCTCCCTCCTCCTCCTCCTCCTCCTCCTCCTCCTCCTCCTCCTCCTCCTCCTCCTCCTCCTCCTCTTCCTTCTCCTCTCAGAGAGAAATGAACAAGGGAGGAGCCATCCGCGGACCCCCGCGAGCGATGCTGATCACATCCTGCCCATGCAGGCAGCCCCCTCCCCTTCCTCCCGTTCCGCCTGCCGTCCCCCCTCCTCCCACCACTGGCGCGCTCCCAGGACACACTGGAGCGGCCTAGAACCGAATCTCCTACATACTCCTCATGCTGCCCTGCTTCCTTCCCTCCTCTCCCCTCCCTCCTCCTGCCCCCGATCCCACCCCAACCCCATACCACGCACGCGCTCACCACAAATTAACGACCTCACCTTTGCTGCCGATCGTTCACCCCCTTCTTCTCCTCCTCCATCCCCGCCTCCTCATCCTCCTCCTCCTCCTCCTCAAGTCCTTTTTTCCTGATCAATAGTAGCTCCTCCCTGTCGCACCTCGAGGCCAGTCGGAAGGGCGGGCCCAGCGTTTCGCCCGAGCCTTTGCTACCACTCATAGGAAACGGAGCGTGACACACGTCAGCGATGCCGCAAACGTGACATCGAGCGCTCCTCTTACGGCCAGAACAAAATGCTTGGCCACCTCAGACCCCCAGCTGGCTACAAAGAGGGGAAAGAGGGGGATACGGAGGAGGCTAGAAGAGAGGGGCGGGGAGAGACGTATGGACGTGGACGGGGTCGGTGCGAACGAGGTCCTTCGGCAACCCGCCTCGCGCCCCGCCAGCGCTCCAGCGACAGCCGTGTCACCACGCCCCGCACGAGCGGGTCAGTCTTGTAGGGACCGAGCGCCTCCTGGCGACGACGACGACGACGCCGAGGACGACCAGCGACGACAACGACGAGGACGACCAGCGACGAAGCCCACGGCGACGCCGACAACCTACGACGACGACGACGACGTACTTAATGACGACGGCGACGCCAACGACCTACGACAACGACGACGACGACACCAATGACGTAATTACCGACCACCACAGCGACCTGCCACCTGCGACGACGATGGCGACGGGAGCGGCGGACAGGACGGCGACGCCAACCAGAACGGCGACCCGCAGGACACGGGCGACAGAAAGCGGCGACCAACGGCGACGATGGCGAAGAGCGCGGCGGCGCCTTCCTCTGATACTCCCACCCCGTCCTTCCGCTCCCCTTCCTCCTCCTCCTCCTTCCCAGGCCCACGTCCTCATCCTCCGCCGCCGTCGCAGTCCGACCGACGACGGGCGGCGGCCACCACCACCGCTGACGGCGACGAGCACGACGACGCACACGACACCGACTGGGGAAGCCAACAGGCAATTACCGACACGCGGCTGCTCCACGGACTTCTCCTGGCGTGCGTCCTGGCCAAGACTTCGAGCATTCAGCCGTGGCCACGAGGGCCCTCCGGGACGAGCCACGGCGTCGCTTTCGACCCCCGACGCCATGACTTTTTTCATGACGTCGACCCCTGGAGGTCTCGACCCGTTCCCCTTGACCGGCCTTTCACCCTGAGTCGTTGCTTGACGGTCCCGAGGCCCGGCGAGGGCCCCCCGAAGCCGAAAGTAGCGAGAAACCTCCCGCCGCGATGTTTGCCACTACCCGAGCGGGTCTGGGACGGCTGCCACGGCGGCGCCGAGGAGGGGCGCGCTCCTGGCACGCCGAGCGCAGGAAGTCCAGCGGCTCCGGCGCGGCGCGCAGCACGGCGAGCGCGCCCGGCGTCAGGCGGCTCGCCTCCAGGTCCTCCCGACGACCGCGGGCGGCGGCGGCGGCGGCGGAACGGATTGACCCCAAAGGGGGTCCAGCGACAAGGGGGTGGCGCAATAGATTGGTGCAATAGGTTCGTGGGGTTGCAGTACATTTGGGGCGTGCAACACATTCCGGCGTGCAATGCGTTTACTTGCAATACATTGCAATACAATTCCCTGGCGCAATACATTTGCAGTACCATTGCCCCGAATCTATTGCACCACCCCCTTTCAGCTGGACCCCCTCTTGGGTGTGCTTGAGCGGCGGCTCAGGCTCACACCCACGGCGATGCTGAAGGGGCCCTGGGGCACACAAACAAATACACACACACACACACATCCCAGGAGTCCTCATATTCTATGTTTTCCTCCTGGGCTTCCCTCTTCCCCCCGAATGCCCATACTTTCACGTATTTTCTTATACTTTCTCGTGTTTTCCATTCTCATACTTTCTCGTACTTTCTTGTATTTTCCTGGGAGACGATGGCTCGTGTCTGTGTTGTTTCTCACCCCTGAGATGCGGGCGACGACGGGCCCGGAACTCCGACGCCACGCCTCGTTCCAGTCTGGAGGGTTTCCCCCTGGACGTCGGCCTCCGGGGCCCCCTGCTGGGGCCCAGACGGGTCAGGTCGGGCATGTCCCCCCGCCGGCGGATCATGGGCGACAAATGCACATTTGCCCACAAATATACACAACAATCGGGGAGACGTAAGACCCGGCGGGTACGGGGGACTCGGAAATCCCCGACGAGGTCGTCAAAAAAATGACGAGGCCGAGCATGCATTTTGACGAGGCCTCCCGCTGCAGACATCCCACGAAACTCCTACTCGTCAAAATCCGAACCGCGGTCGTCAAAAAACGATGGCGAACCCGAGTCCTGGCAAACCCGGGTCTTACGCTTCCCCGAAACAAGAAAACAGAAGAAAGTGCCCCGACTAGTTGTTTACATTCTTGCATCCTCCTCCTGTAGAGGGACATGCCCAGCCCAACTGAAGGGAAACTGGGATACACAAATAAATACACACAAATAAAAAGATTCCCCATATTTTCCTATATTTTCTGGGTTTTTTGTCTTCCCCACCACTTCCCATATTTTCCTATATTTTCTGGGAAATCGAAGATTAATTGTGCCTGTGTGTTTTTTTCCCTCCAGCCCAACAGCGGGGCCTCAGGAGGCCGGCGCCGATCGGCCCACGCAGGCCACGGTCGGCCGGGGCCCCCGTCGCGAGGGAGCCCGGCCGGCCGCTGCACCCCCCCAGCCCTTAGGGCGCGAGTGGTCCGTCGGGGACTGCTCCTCCCCATCTCAATCCAGACCCGGGTCAGCAGGAAACCAAAAACTGCAATGCAGGACAAAAAAACTGCAACGCAGATCCAAGCAAACCCGGGTCAGCCAATAGGCGCGGCCGCCTCGCGGCCGCGAGCGGCTCCCTGACCCGGGTCAGCCAGAGAGGGTCTTCGCAAGATCCTGCAGGATCCAGTGCCGTGGCTGACCTCCGTTTGCATTGACCCCCGTCTCAAGGCTCCCGACCATCCCCCTTTACAGGGGCACCGGCTGGGGCACACAAATACGTGCACACAAATCCCAGGATTCCCCTATAGATTCTCTTTTTCATTTTCTGGGCGTTCGTCGTCCCCCCCATTGTCCATGTTTTCCCAGATGTTCCTGGGGATCGACGGTGAATTGTGCCTGTGTGTTTCTTCCCCTCCTGACCGTTCTCGGGGGCGCGCAAGCATGGATGCGATCCATGGATTTGGCGCGCGGTCACCAAATCCATGGACCGGGGGGAGGGGCCCTCCCCAAAATGCGGTCGGTGCCGCCTCGCTCGGCGGCGGATATCCGCGATTTCCCATGGAAGCGGGACCCGTCGCTCCACGCCCCCTTGATCCATGGTTGCGATCGCCTGAAATCACCCTTCTTCCCCTTCGGGGGAGAGGTCGTCCCTCCCCCTACTCCCTCCCTCCGGACCTGGACCGGAAAATCATCGCGCAGAAGCTCACGGGTGACACGTGTCACCCCGATCATCCACTGGGGCAAACCAATCATGTCACTTTTCTGGGCCTCAAGATGAGATCCCATATTGTTGAACACCACACATTCCTGCGCGCGCGAGCGTACGCGCGCGAGCAACACCACATGAGAATCATCACGAAGAAGCGCACGGGTGACACGTGTCACCCCAGAAACTGAATGGTGAAAGAGTGCTCAAGGCGGCTCTCCAATCGGGAGCGGAAAAGAGGGGGGTGTGCAAGAGGGGGGGGCGCAAATCATGACCGGCGGCATGTGCGCGGCCCAGCGGGGGGGCCAGGGACGTAATGAAACAAGAAGAGGCGCCATGAGATCTGGGGCAAAACCATGGCCCCCGCCATGATATCCACCCCCCCCTAGTCATCACCCCCCTCTTTGCCCGCCCCCGATCCCAAATGAGCCTGAAACACGCAGCGGGCCGTAAGGGGACGCAGGGATTCCAAAACGGCTCCCAGCACGCCGACCGAGAGCTCCGTGCTGCCGCGAAGCATGCAAGACGGCCCCAAGGAGGCTACAAAAAACTAAAACTGCCCCCCCTTCCGAAGAGCTGCCAGGAGTAGAAACCAGTGATTGTCACTCGGTTGTCAATGCTTTGTTGTTTTGGTAATTGTCGTATTGGTTCGGTCTGCTCCGCTTTCTCCAGAAAGCATGTCAGTCGTTGTCAATGCTTTGTAATTGGTCGTCTGCTCCGCTTCCCGACGCACGGGGGCGGCCCAAGAGGCATCCACGAGAAAGCCCCTTCACACTGCATGGAGGCTTAATACGAGCCTCGACGTTCCAGAGGGTTCTACACGAGGCCGAGGAGTCCCAAAAAGCTTCCCACATGAGCCTCGACACCCCGACAGGACCCTACAGAGGCCTCCGCGATGGCCCCCACACGGCCACAACCCAAAAAATCCGGAGAGCCTTCTGGGAACGTGACTCTCGTCGCCCGCCATCGGAGCAGGAGGTTCTCCAGTATTTCAAGTGCGCCCCGACACGCCGAAAGGGCTCCCACACAGGTGCGCTTTCAGGCCCCCTGGGAATATTCGGGGAACCTGGTTGTCGTCGC
>CAUYUJ010000750.1:97500-109838 GCA_963575745.1 Prorocentrum cordatum | reverse complement strand
AGGAGGAGGAGGAGGAGGAGGAGGAGGAGGAGGAGCCCCCCTCCTGCCGCATACACACGTCCTGAGGCGAGAAAGACCTCCCGTCGCGATTTTTGTTCTGATCGCGAGGGGCTCTGGGAAGATCGATCCCTCAGACGGTTTTGCGATGGATCAATTCTCGGCGCGCCACCCTTTGCAGACGTGATGCAGCGGAGATTCTCGCGTGGATTCCTGTCCATACAAAACCCCGGAACGGCGAGAACAAAACGAAGCGGATTTCGCGTGGACTGTCTTTCTGGTCCTCACTCCTGGCCAAAGAAAACCGCACGAAATTCACCTCGAAAGCCGGAGCGAACTGTTCTGGAACTCTCCGGGCCCACCCTATCGCTTTCCGAACGAAATCCGGTCTGCGATGTTGGCGCCATGACATCCGCGGAGGCCCCCCGCAGCGGAGGGCGGCCTCCATGATGCCCTCGTGGCACATCTGCGTGCGGACTTCCACCTCGACGTCGGTGAAGCCCCCCACGTTCCTCCGCCGTCCGCGCCCAGAGTACGGCGCGCACTCGGGGAGGGCGAGGTCACAGGACTGAGGGGCAACGATAGGGGGGGATAGGCACAGAGGGGGATGCATCGAGAACAGGCGATACATCGCCAACAGATCGGCGATCGGCCCCCGATAGTGAGTCCGCGCCTTCCTGGGCGTGGTAGGGCCATCGCGCCCCTATCGGCGATGAACGGGCGATTGGGGGTCGATGCATCGCATCCCCCCCTATGCCTATACCCCCCCGATCGTTGCCCCCGAAGGATGGAAGCGGCAGGGCTGGCACTTGAGCGACGATCGATCGAAAACGGGTCTTACCCGAGATGGCATAGCGACCTTACGCGGTGGCTTACGCGGCCCGCCAGCGCGGCAAGCGACAGTGGTGACGAGGGCGCGCTTACGCGCAACCTTATGCGAGCAGATTGCGCGCCAATGTCGTTGCAGACGACCTGTTTTTTTTTAGTCGCCCACAGATTCCCCCCATGGCAACCAGCAAACCGCAGCTTCGGAGTGATGATCGTGGGCTCAAGAGGCGTGGCCCACGGTGGAGTGCTCCCCGAAAGAACGACGGATACCGCACAGCTTGTGTACAATGCTGTGCCCGTCTTCTGCTCAACCTATTCTCCGTCAAGGCGCCCCGAAACGCCAGCGATCGCAACAAACACTAGCTGGATTTTGACGCTCACACGCTAGAGCGGGGCCACAGAATTCACCACATCAACCTTCTAGTATAGCTTTGTCTAACAACGTCGCAACTGTCGTCCGCGTCAACCGTTCACACCGCAACAACACCCTATCAACAACACCTTTCACGGGATTTCGTGGAACCTCCGCCAGGGGTAGTGGGATTTCTTCTTCCTTCGCACTCCTGATTCTTTGTCTGTGAAATGTAATCGAACCGCTTCCAGGCTGTAATTTCGATGAGGATCCAATGTGCGGTTTAGCCACACCCCCAAGTTCCAAGGGGAACCACACCACCGGGTTCCAGGGGGAGCCCATCCCCGAACACGGACTACAACTGCGCTCTGTAATATGGAGACGACAAAAAACGCGGAACAACTACCTGAGCGAGATGACTTTCCCTGACCCATGAGATCAATTCCAAAGATTCCTTGGGACCTACGAGTGATGCGTCAATGTAATGAGTTCTCGGCATACGCATTCGTTTTTGCGCCCCCCCCGCTTTGCATATCTGAGATGATGCTCGGATGTCCTCAGCAGAGACACGCAGGAGGACGCGGCTCAGGAGTGTCTCCCAAAGAGGCAGCCCGACGCAAAACGATTTCATCTGTGCCACTTCAACCGCGACGAGTTCCAGCTCCGGAGTACTATGGGACACGTGCGATTGTCGTCTCGAGGAAATGGTCGAATCGGCCCGGAGATGGGGTCCACAATTATTCTGATCGGTTGCTTCGCACTTCGGCGCGATCTGATGTCGTTCGCCAGATCCACATCCGCAAACTGCTTCAGTGTCACCTCCTCGGGGGAATCCGCGACCCAGGATGCCTCAAGCTGGGCCCGCACAGGTCCACATCCCGGTGCCCAGTCCGCCTCGTAAAACACAACTGGCCGACTGACACAAGATCCCCTCGCGGAGGTCGGAGCGATCCACGGGGCTCCACGAATATAGAACGCGCTTCTTGATTCGCGACGATGCCGGGAGGGGTGGCAGGCCTGCTCAGAAGGCGGCGGAGGGGGAGGAGGAGGAGGAGGAGGAGGAGGAGGAGGAGGAGGAGGAGGAGGAGGAGGAGGAGGAGGAGGAGGAGGAGGAGGGGGAGGAGAGGAGGAGGAGGCGAGGGAGGGGGAGGGGGGGAGAGGGGGAGTGGGAGGAGGAGAGAAGCAGGAGGGGGAGGAGGAAGGGGGGGTAGGGAGGAGGAAGGAGGAGGAGGAGGACGGAGGAGAGGAAAAAGGAGGGAGAGGAGGAAAGGAGGAGAGAGGGGAGAAGGGAGTGAGGAGGAGGAGGGAGCGGAGGGGCAATGACGCAGCGCCCCCCGACCCCCGCCGCGCGGCCCGCCGTCGGGCAACTCGGGGCCAGGAGCGCCGTCATTTCCACCGAGCGCCGTCCAACTCTCCGCCGAGACGGGGCGACCATCGAACGCTGCCTGCCGCGCACTGCTCGCACGGGGCCTGCTGCTCCGGAGCCCCGGTCTTCGCGCGCGGGCTCACCTGCTCGCCCTGCGGCGGAGCGGGCGCGCCAGCTTCGAGTGCTGGGCCTCTTTTCCACCACCACCAGCACCATAACTTGGAGGGGGAGGGGGTCCTCCTCCTCCTCCTCCTCCTCCTCTCCCCTCCTCCTCCTCCTCCTCCTCCTCCTCTTCGTCTCCTCCTCCTCGTCCTCCTCCTTCCCCCCTCCGACTTATGGTGGTGATGGTGGATAACAGGCCCATCATTGGGAGCTCCACGAATCTCGTCGACCTCCGCCCCCTGTTCTCTTCCAGCCCCCTCCCACGCATTCGCGTCTCGACGCGCGCGCCCACTGACGTACTCATGGGCAGCGCGGGCAGCTTCCTGAACAGAACAGAAAGCAAAGAGCCACACGTCTCCTCCCATGGCAGGGGCGCTGTCTAAGCTGGGAGAGATCGTGAGCAGAGACGGATGGCCACATCTGCTCATTGGCTCCACCACCCCATTCGACAACCTCTTCCAATCGTATCAAATTCCACACCTGCCCTCTTCCGCCTCCACGTGTGGCGCGAGCGGTCATGTCGTCCAGTGAGGCTACTGCGCTGTGGCCAGGCCTTGCTGACGCATGCTGCACAATGATCCCCGCACGTTTTCTTCCTCCGTGGACGCGTGCCTCCGCGCCTGCGCGTCCGATCGTCTGGCATCCTAACTCCAGCCAGATCTCCACCGCGTAGTTAAAACGTCTAGTCTTACGCATACCCGGAGATCCGATGTCGTGTTGTTTTTTCGATGCGGGATCCCAGGAAGTCTCGACCCATTCCCCAGGACTGGTCTTTCATCCTGAGTCGATTGTTCAACGGCCCCGAGGCCTGGCGAGGTCCCCTATGGGCCGAACTTTGCGAAAAACCTCTGTCTTGATCTGTCTGGGACTGCAGTGCCCGCTGGAACGTTATGCCCGGGCTCCGTCGGAGTCCGTTGCGGCGGCTGCAACGGCGCGCCGCGCCGATCTTTTCCGTTTGGGCGGGCGGACCGTGGCGGGGTCGGACGGCAGTTTCATGCCGTCGCTTTCCCCGCGCGGTCTCGGCCCACCCTGAGGTCGGGAATGTCCCCCTACCTCCTCCTCTTCCTCCTTCTCCTCCTCCTCCTCCTCCTCTTCCTCCTCCTCCTCCTCCTCCCTCCTCCCTCCTCCCTCCTCCTCCTCCTCCTCCTCCTCCTCCTCCTCCCCTCTCCCCCTCACCTCCCTCCTCCCTCCTCCCTCCTGCCTCCTCCCTCCTTCCTCCTCCTCCTCCTCCTCCTCTCCTCCTTTCTCCTCCTCCTTCCCCTCCTCCTCCTCCGCCTTCCTCCTCCTCCTCCTCATCCTCCTACTCCCTCCTGGAGCGGAAAAATAACAATTACACAAAAACACAATCAATGGATGATTTTCGCTGACAAGATCGACCGGGAACCCGGGAGCCTGGGAACCCAAAACCCACCGAAATCGGCCCGGAACCAATAACCGGGAACCCAAGAACCCGGAACCGGGAACGCGGAACCGGGAGCCCGGGAACCCAGCCTGCTACCGAAATCGGCGGGGAACTTTCGCCAAATCTTTCAACTTCTGCTAGGGCCCCTTCAGTGCAAGCGCGGATCGGGAGAACAAAAAACCCAAATGGTCCAAAATCAATCGGAAAATCGCCCCCCTCACTGCGTTCTGACGTTTTTGCATTTTCCTCCTGTAGAAGGACGCGCCCGACTGAACCTTAAGTCGGGCGTGTCCCCCTACAGGGGGATTTTTGACGAAAAATAAAAAAAAATATACCCCAAAAGTACCCCGAAATGGTCTAACAATACTAGATGTGCTTTGTTTCCCCAGCGCACGATATTCGTTTTGTCTTTGTTTCCCAAAGCAAAATAACACCACATATGAGGAACAAGACGCGTCTCAAATGCAACCTCTTTGTTGCAAATGCAAAACGTACTAGAAAAAGAATGCCCAGACCATGTTTTGACTATGTTGGAGCATTTTCTGTGTATGATTTATTTTTCGTCGAACATCCCTCTGCAGAGGCACGCGCCCGACTTCAACTTCACCCCCCGCTCCCTGCGGGGGCGGCCGGGGGCCCCGCGCCCAGCGCCTGGCGGGCCGCATCCGCCCTGCGGCCCCGCCCCTCCGTGGCCCCCAATGGAGGGCCGCCGGGCCCACCGCCTCTGGGGCCCTCCGCCTCTGGGGGCCCGCCGCGGGGCTCCCTGGGGGGCCCCCAGGGCCCCCTGGGGGGCCCTGCCTGTCTTCCCACACAGCTCGCCTCCGGGTTCCTGTTCGAGGCGTACCTTTGCATGCCCTTCGCCTTCGGCACCGCCTGTTCCCGGGGCTGTGCCCTCTCTTGGCCTTGACGTGAGGCCCCTCCTTCTATTTTCCTCCCTCTGTCAATTAAAGCTGTGCGCGGCCCGCTTAGCTTCGACCGGAAGAGGCTCGCTCTCGACCCGCGGACCAAAAAAGTCTTCCCACACAGCACTGTTTACCAGCCTGAAACAGATCCCTATCCATATCCCTATGCATCTCCCCATCACGATGCCAATATTCGGGGTTCCCTCACTTTTCGAGGGCGCATCCCCAAGATTGTCATCGCCTTTTGGCGTGTCCATCTTAGGGATAGGGATAAGTTCGAGGCTGGCAAAATGTGGGGGCCCACCAAAAGGGGCAACGACCCCCTCTCGGGAGGGCCCTCGTCTCCGTCGCCCCGTCGCCGCCGCGGTGAGGGTCGCTCGCCTCCAGGGCCACCGCCCCAGGCGACCACTCCAGGCTGCCCTGACCATCTGGGACTCTTCTCGTCAGCGACCGGGGGCGCCGTTCCATCGAACGATTTGCGATCCTCACCGTCTCATCGAACACGATCTCCGCTGGGAGTGCATCTTGGCCAGCCAGCCCAGCGGCGTCTTCTATCATGCTTCGCGATGTGTCGCCTCTTCCTCAGGGGATGCAACCTCGGCCGCCGTCACCTCGAGCTGCAAGTCGGCCTTGCGGTTGGCTCGATTCTCCGTTCACTTCTTCTGACATTTGCCGATCTCCTCCTTGCGGCCGCCACCGGACTTTCTTGCCCCTGTCGACCAGTGTTCACGCGCGGCATGCATCTGCCAGTTCCAGCGTCGCCGCGGACTCTCACGCGCCATGATAAACGCGGCGCAATCAATGCGCCGCGCCCGTTGACACAAGTAACACTCGACACGATGACCGCGCAACACCCCGGTCGTGGCCCCTCCGCCAGTCGACGCGACCCTCGAACCTGCCGGCTGCAATATTGCAGCAGCGGCAGAAGCCTGCTCCGATTGATCTGCGCGCTCAGAATTGGACATTTGGGTCTTCAGGGAGGTGATATTATCTCTCTCAAACTTGGTCTTTTCTTCTTGTTCCAGCCTCAGAACAGAGAAATAATCCCGTCGTGTCCCAGCTATGCATCCCGCCCTGAATTCCTGTTCGCGCGCACCCCTCGCCATGGCCCATGGCTACTGGTGCATCTCTCCTTCTAGCGACTGCTGCCTCGAGCCTTCGGGCGGATTCCTCAGCAGGGCAAGTGTCTCCTTCTCCCCGTCCCTCGGGCGACGCGACGGCAACCGATCGGGCTGCCGTCTCACGACCTGCCGCGGACTGTGCGCGGCCATCAGCTTTGCTTGTACCTTGATGGGCCTGTTTTCCACCACCACCACCATAAGTTGGAGGGGGAGGGGGTCCTCCTCCTCCTCCTCCTCCTCCTCCTCCTCCTCCTCCTCGTCCTCCTCCCCCTCCTCCTCCTCCTCCTCCCCCTCCAACTTATGGTGGTGGTGGTGGAAAACAGGCCCATCATACCTGGCTCTTCGCAACCAGCACGTTTTGATACAAATGCACCTGCACTCAAGGCAAAACGATGGTTAACTCCTGGTGTCGACCTGCTTCCCATGCGGCCTGCATCAGCGCATAGCATGCTTGTCCTGCTTGCCCAATGCATTCGCCGTACAGATCATCAATCTTGCACTCCTACGGGTTCCAGAGCATTCATTGCGCTAGTGACCGTAATTCTCGGCGAAACTGGTACAGTGGGGGAACGGATTCCAGCGCCTCTCCCTGACCGTCATCCGACTGATAGAAGTGCCACCCCCAACTGGCAACCGATGCCATTGTCCTGGTCTTTTCCCGCACCAGCGAGTACTTGACACTCTTCGATCTCAATTATTCCGGATGACCCCGTACTGAGGAGAGCGACGGGTCTCTGCCAAAGTTCTGCGGCCTTACGGGAAACAACAGATGCGACCTTGCTTCGCGCGTGTCGCCCGTTTCCCCTGATCTGTTCCGACGAAAGGTGTTGGCAGAAAACGACACGAAACCAGCGGCAAAACAACCGTGACCCAAGCACGGCGCAAGGATCTCACTGGATGCGTCATTTTCATCCTCCGCCGGAGAAATATCTGCCTTTGTTTGATACGGTACAGGCCCGTGTCTCTTCACCCTGGCAGAACTTTCGGACTCCCTCTTATTCTCCCGTTTTCCTCGATTGATTGAAACAAGCTTGACCTTGACACGTCTTCGCATGTTCTAGCACTGGGGAAACGCTCCTCGTGCTTCATAGTAAACCTAAGAACTCAGGAAAGACACTCCCACCTGCGTCCGGGATTATACGTTGTGGGCTCAGGGCTGATTCCACCGATTCGAGCGTGTCCGACAGCAGTGAAACTTCATGCGTGTCAGCTCCAATTTCCTCGGTAGGGTCGGCGGCGTGACAGCTACCAACGTCGCTGTGGCTCACTGCCCCCGCCAGAAGATAATCGGGCTCGCCTCCTGTGGCTTCGGAAACGGCATGTTCAACATCAGCATGAGGTTCCAATCGTATCTCCGTCCTGTATGCCACGACATGCGCTCCAGGCGGGGCGATCACGTCGTCGTTCGACGACATGGGCCAGACTTCTGGTCGAGCGAATTTCTCTACTCTGGCACGGTTTTCGCTGGGTTCCCCAGGCATGGACCGAAAGATAGCTAAGACATCCGATTCATGCTCCGGATGCCGGGAATATTAGCTTCAATCATCGGGGGGGCTTCCCAAACGTATGGAGATCTGCCCCAGGAAAGAATACGTCATACGCTGCGTAGCCCACAGTCACACACAAGGCTTCTTGACAAGATGGTTCCAAGACTCGTATGGCTGCCCATTGTCACGACAAACGTACTGACTGTTCGCACGGCAGCTTTCGTAGTACACGCCAAGACGAACTGCACCTGGTTCGCGATTCATCACATCGTCGGTTGAAGCCCCGTCCTTCGTCAGATAGCCGACATTCCCTGACGATTGGTTTTCCCCCCAACGCAATGGATCTCTTATGTAGGTCTTGCCAACCCTTGGCGGCAACCTACGCCGTGACAATTTTTTCATCTGGTCAATAAAATGAATAAATCTAGAGAATGATACGGGCACGCTGAAAAAAAAGCGCACACACCCCCTTCCGCTGAAACACTAATGTCGAACCATCCTCACAATTCGAATGTTTGGCCCTGGATCGTTTCTGACAGTCCGCGAACACGAGGACGAGCAGGAGGAGGAGGAGGAGGAGGAGGAGCAGGGGGAGGAGGAGGCCACACTGGCCGACTCGACTTCTTCGAGGCGCCAGGTGTCTGGGCGATCCTCCCCTTCCACCTTCACTAACCATCCACAGCCAGAACAACATCCCCTTGTCAAGAACACCAGCTACAAACCTCGGTATACAGCCGTCATCACATCGCACCCCATGCTTCATCCCCCCCTCGTCCCCCCCCTCTCCCCATCCCCTCCCAGATTAATCATGTATCCCCTCTCCTCTCCTCTCTTCTCCTCTCCTCCTCGCGTGGCCCCTTCCCTTTCACGCGAAGGCTGCCCTAGGCAGCCGCCGTCCCGCGCGCCAGCCAGACGCGCTGTTTTGTCTTCCGTGGTTCTCCTTCCTGGCCCCCTCCTCCTCGTCTGGCTCCTCGTTCTGCCTGTCACCCGTTCTCGCCGCTGGGCTCCCTGTGGATTGTAAAACAACTGCCTCCCTTCTCTTCCTGCTGTCGTCTGACCCTCCTCGTCCTCCTCCTGCCCTCCCCCCACCCGCTCCAGACTGCTCCCCGAACCCCTCCCGAGCAGCCTCCCGACCGGCTTCTAGGGTACCGCGCCCAGCTGCGGCGACAAAGGGGGGGGGGCGGAGGCAACCAGGACGAGGAGAAAAACCTAACCCGTTGGAGGGGGCCAAATTTAGCAGGGCTGGGATAAGGGGTCGTTTTTTTGTCTGCAGATGTATCAAGCCAGACCGCCCAGAAGTGGACCCCCTAAAGCAGAGACGGGGACCCCAGTGAGGCCACGTCTTCACTGTGCTGTTAGGGTTGAGGGGTTCTCATGTTCTCGATAACCTCCCTTGCCGCTGGCGCCATCCTGGACGGAGACGCGAAGCCTCTAAGAGAGGAGGAGCCATCCCAGAGACGAGGAGCCTCCCTCGCCGCTGGCGCCACCCCAGGTGCGAGAAGCCTCCCGGCGAGGAGGACATAGGGCAAGGAGCCCCTCCTCACGACTGCTGCCGCTGCCCCCGGCTGATGCTGCCCCCCCCCCCGGTGCCCCGCCGCAGCCGCGCGGCGTCTCGCAGCACGAGCCCCGGCGGGAATACGCAGTCCGACTCGCCGGCGAGCAGCCGGATGGGCTGAGGCGCGGACCGCAAATCGTCGCGACGTTTGCGTAGTTCGTCTCCGCCACCCTCCCTCCCTGCCTCCTGCCTGCAGGCACGTCTACGGGCCCTCCCTGCCTACAGGCATCCGAGCTCCTCAAAGGCACTGTCTACAGGCGCTACCCGCGGGGCACTTCTGACTGCGAGGGGTTCGGAAGGCCTATGTCGGAGCCGACCGCAGAAGAGAGGAGCGCTGCGTACACGCGGGAACCATCTGAATCTGTCACAGTCCACTTGGTCCCTACATCTCCCGACCTCCTCCTCCTCCTCCTCCTCCTCCTCCTCCTCCTCCTCCTTCGGCTTTCCTCCTCTTCCTCTCTCCACTCGCCTCCGTCCTCGCTCCGCCTCCCCTCCTTCTCATTCAGCTCCCTCCTCCTGCTCCTCCTTTCCACCTCGTGCTCTCCTCCTCTCTTCTCATGCTCCTCCGCGCCATCCCCTTCCTCCTCTCATATGAACTCTTACTGACTAGTAGCATCCTGCTCGTTCTGCACCCTCCTCCGACTCGTCCCTCCTCCCCACTCCTCGTTCCTGCCCAGTCAACTGCTCCCACCATCCCTCTTCCCTTTCCCCATCCTCTGCATCTTTCTCCTCCCTCCCTCCTCCTCCGTCTCCTATGCCTCCCTCCCTGCTCTTTCCCCCACACGGCGCCGCTTGTTCCTGCCTGCAAGGGGCCCCAGGGTCGCAGCCGCCAAGATCCCGGAGCAGCCAAGCGAGAATCTCGGACGAAGAACAGGCGTGGCGGGACAGCCTGGGCGCCCCTGAAGCCAGCCGACCCGAGACTCCGCTGGCCACAATCTTCTTGGGAGGACGGGGAGGAAAAGAAGAACGGAGGAGAGAGGAGGGAGGAGGAATGAGGAGCGAGAAGGAAGGGTGAGGGATGGAGGAGGAGGAGGAGGAGGAGGAGGAGGAGGAGGAGGAGGAGGAGGAAAGAGGGGAAGGAGAAAGACACAACCAAGAAGGAGAACAAGCGGCAAGGAGGAGAGAGAGGACGGAGAGACAACCGCGAGACGAGGAGGGAGGAGAGGACGGAATGGTGAGGGACGGGGGGAGGGTGAAGGCAAGGAGCAGGGAGGAGGAGCCAGAGGAGGGAGGTCGAACTTCCTCAGGGGCCCAGTTCCCCGACTCGGAGCGGCAACTCGGCCAGGGCAAGACCCCGGAGGTGGGCCAGCGCCGACCGAAGCAATCCGTGCAGACCTCCGGAAGTCCCACAAGCGGCCCGGGCGCAGGTTGCTCAGCGAACGTGTGCCTTCTTCGGCTGCACGCAAGAGTGACCCTGGGTAAGAGTGACCTTTGGTGCGCAA
This sequence comes from Prorocentrum cordatum, assembly GCA_963575745.1. NCBI lineage: Eukaryota > Dinophyceae > Prorocentrales > Prorocentraceae > Prorocentrum > Prorocentrum cordatum. The sequence continues at coordinate 99,224 of CAUYUJ010000750.1, read as the reverse complement.
GCCGCTGCTACCGCTTTGTCTTCAGCCATCTGAGGGCCCATCTGCGCCCGCACCAAAGGTCACTCCGGCGAAAGGTCACTCTTACGTCTAGTCGACTTCTCTCTGCTAATCAAACTCCTCCTTCCCCTGCATTTGGGAGAGGCTTATCACTGCTCGTCTTTTGTTGCGCCCCCTCCTCCAGGCGACCGGCAGCAAAGCAGGACCAATGAGAGCGCCCCCCCCCCTCCCACTGACTACCTGATACCAGACCACCTCAACCCAACCCGAAGACCAGAATTTGACCCGAATCTCGGGTTGGGGGGGGTCCGGGTTCTATGTGTTTTTTCGATGTTCCCCGACACCCCCACACTGGAAATGCATGGCGAATTGAAGCCTTCGGGTTGGGTTGGGGTGGTTTGGTGGATGAAGACTCACACCGTCCCTGTTGAAAAGCTGTGTAGAGAGTTCCCTTTGCGGCAGTATCGTGGGTCATGCTCGGCGGAGCCGCCAGCACTCTGTGGCTTGTCGACGGAGACGGGGCGGGGGTGCCCGCATACGATAGGTTCGTGCGGCGTCGGCGCGCGCAAAAGTTTTTGACACCGCGTCGATCGTTCAACCTTGAATCGATTGCGAGCCCCAGTCGGGTCCAATGGCGTTGCCGTGTCCATCGGTGCTTGAGCGTCGCAGAAATCAATCTTGAACGCCTTCGCCAGCGTCGCCGAAGCGCCAGCGCCTCATGAACCGACCGTATTGCGTGCTGCGCGCAAGGCCGGCATCCCTGCTAAAAAACAGTGCAGAGTGCACTTCGAGACAAAATCTGAATCATAAAATGATATGTGTTGTTTAGTTTTGCTTCTGTTCTAGACAAAGTCTGAGTCATGCGCGGGCACCTCGCGACAGCTGTGCTGACATATTGCTTGGTCGGCCCGATGCTGTGATGGCCACCCCGCCGCGGTTGTGCACTGGCTTCTAGCAAGGGCGGTGGGGCGGATACGTTTCCCGATGTGCACTGCCACTTGCGAAGGCGCACCTGGCACGCTCTGCGTGGCTCGCCTGTGGCGCACCTGGCGCGGCTGGAGCATGCGGTTCACGTGGCGCACGTTGATCACGTGGTGCATCTGGCGCACCAGGCGTGCCTGGCACGCTTCGGCCACAGGGGTGCCCGGCGCACACGGCGCGCGTGGCGTGCCGGGCACGCCTGGCGCACCTCGTCCCAGCGTCGCGCACATGGGGTCGCTTTTGGTTCACAGTAGCTGCCCATCCAAGGACGAGGGCTGAGCAAGCCCAGGCTCGGGTGCTACTTGTGTGTCAGGAGGGCGGGTGGGAGTGAACTGGACGGCTTGCTATCTAATGGGTGTCTTGACCCCTCCACAATTACTCAATATGAATACTACTCTCCCTCTTCCCCTGATGACGTCTTTTGCGTATTCGTCCCCCCCCCGCGTACTGTGTTTGTCACACACACACACACGATTTCCCTGAGTTGGGTTTTCGCGTGCGTTTTTTTTTTTTTCAAAATGCTGCTCTCGCTGAGGCGCCGGCCTCATTTCTGCTCCCGAATCGTTCCGAATCGTGCTCCCGCTGCAGCGTGGGCCTCATTTTCGGATCAGTGTTTTGCCTCCGTCGTTCAGGATGGCGTTCTCGCCCCAGCGCGGGCCTCTTTCTCGCGCGCCCATCCGCCCGCCACCACCGCGCCGCACCACGCCCCGCCCCGCCGCACGCACACCCACCGCCACTTCCACCCA
>CAUYUJ010000750.1:85000-95000 GCA_963575745.1 Prorocentrum cordatum | reverse complement strand
CTGGATGAGCTGGTGGGGATACCCTTTTTCTTGTTCGCGAGCGCGCAGGTGTGCCCGGCGCCGTCAGGGGCTGGTGGAGATACGCGAAGCGTCAATACCTTATGGCTCGCTATTGATTTCCAAGTCGCCTGCCGCCTAAGGGACTTCTTACTGGTTTGTGGAAGGAGCCAGTGAGTGCGACGAGCAATTGCAGAGGCAGCCCCCCCGAGTTCCTCGGGTTGCCTTGGTTGCCCTAGGTCGCCTGGATGCCCAGATGGCATAGTTGCTCAGTGCCAAACAATCATTGCAACGCAATGCCAAGCAACTCCGAGGTAGGCAAAGCAATTCCAAGCAATGCCGAACAGTGCCTAACAACGCCAAGCAACGCCAACCAGTGCCAAGAAATGTGAACCAGCGCCAAGCAACGCCAAGCAATAACGAGCAATGCCAAGTGATGCCAATATACGCCTAGCAACGCCAAGAAACGCCAAGCAACGCGAACCAACGCTACGCAACGCCAACCAATGCCAGACAATGCCAAGCAATGTCAAGCAAGACCAAGGAAAGCAAAGCAAATCAAAGCAAAGCAAAACAACGCCACACAATGTCAAACAATGCCACGCAATGCCAAGCGATGTAGATACAGCAGTGCCAGGTAATGAACAGCAGTAAGAGGCAATGCCAATCATTGCCACCAAGCAAGGCCAACCAATGCCAAGCTAGGATTCCAGCTAATGAAAAGCAATGGAGAGCAACGCCAAACTATGCAAAAACACTGCGAAACAATCACACACATGCTAAGCCATGCTTTGCATTGGATTCTTTTGCATTGCTCAGAACTGGTTTGAATTGCTGTGGAGGAACTCACAAATTGTGCTGGAGCCAAGTTCGTGTGGTTTGGTTGATTCGATCCACCGTGTCCTTCTCATCCGACTCCTCCCTCCTGCGCACTAAGTAGCGGGCGATGAGCGCACATGCCCACCGCAACGCCGACCCAATGTTGACACGCCTGGAATGGGCACGGAAGAAACTGGTACGATGCCCAACAGCAGAAATTTTAGCAGCCGAACCCTATACACCGACGCTTTTCCCGGCCCCGCACTGGAACGCGCACAGGAAAGCGGATCCTGGTGTATACGGGATCCTGGTGTATACATTCTGCGTTGCTTCCCAGGGAAAACTGGGAACAAAAAGTATACACCACACCGCCCCGAGGTCGTCCCCGACCCTCAAAAAAGTTCTGGGATTGAAAAACGGCGCGCCGCTGGTAGTCTAGATGCTCCAATTTCAGAATGTTGCCCAACACTGACAGCGATCGCTGGTGGGCAGGCGACCCGTGTCTAGAACGGACAACGCCCGCGGCGACACCGACAACCAGTCAAAAACGGGCAGAAGCTGCCTGCGCCCCCGTCCTTTCCACACCAATGTCTGCCGCACCGACAGGAGAAACCCGCGCGGACCACCGGAGGGGTATCCTTCCAGAGGTGTGGGGTTAGCTCGGGCCTGTCCCCCTATAGCGGGATTTCGGGCGAATAATCAAAAATAACCAAACGAATGCTCCAAAAATGCGCACAAGTAGTCAAAACATCGTCCCCAGACTATCTTTTAATATTTTTGAATTTTCCTGCTGTAGAGGGACACGTCCGACTGAGGTGCATATGGCCCAGCGCACCCCGCTGTCCGACGATCGCCCCACGAGGCACGGTGCCGCAGATCTGCGCCCACGAAAGGTGCCGCGACCCTCTCTGCGTGGCCTGGTGCCGCGGCCCCGCCTCAGCCGCAGGAAGAGCGACGAAGAAAAAGGAGCCAGGATCGGGACGAAACCCGATCGGGATCTCATCGGGGCCTTCTGAGATCCGGCGCTTCTGGAGGAGGCACTCCTGGCGTTCACTGGATGGGGGGGCGATAGGCGGGGGGGGGGCAAGAAAGGTGCACCTTTCGCGCACCTTTCGTACCCCTTCGGGGCCCCCAGGGGGTTCGTTGATGGCCCCTCTAAGGGCCCCTTTCGTGCAGCCCTCGACGCCCCCGATTTGCCGCCCCCCCCATGACCGAACGCCCGAGCATCGGGCGCAGAGGGCGCTCCGAACGCAGTTCATCTCGTTCCTTGGCCTGTTCTGAGTGAAGGGGCCCCAGGACACACAAATAAATACACACAAATAAAAAGATTCCCCATATTTTCCAATATTTTCTGGGTTTTTGTCTTCCCCCCCACATCCCATATTTTCCCATATTTTCCTGGGGATGGACGATTAATTGTGTCTGTGTGTTTTTTCCCCTCCTGACTGAGGGAATCGGGGAGACGCGAGCCTCGGGTTCGGGGGGCTCGGGTTGGCCCGATCTGAAATTTGACGCGCACTCCCGCTGCAGACATCCCACGAAGACTGGACCATCAAAATCCAGGGCGGGCTCGTCAAAAAGCCTCGGCGAACACGAGTTCTGGCGCACTCGAATGTTACGCTTCCCCGAGAAAATGCAAGGCAACACAGCCAACCACAGCGACGGCAAAACCGGAAACCTGCACAACCGACGGCAGAACCGAACGCGGCCAAGCCCGGCTGGCCGCACAGGCAACCTAAACAAGGGCGCAGCAGCGGCGCGGTAACGGCAGCACGGCCAACAGGAGCGCACTGGTCGGACGCAGCTGACTGCGACGCAACTGCACCAACCGAACCGCGGACACTCTAGGGGAAAACTCCCCGTGTCTCGGGCGCGAGTCTGGTACGGAGATGCGAGCACGGCTGGGGGCAAGGCCGCGACTGCGGCGCCGGCCCTGAAGAAAGGGCCAGGCAGGCACCGGCTGCCGAGGGACGAGATGACAGCGCCCCTCCTCCGTTCCCACCTCATGTTGCTCCTCCTCGTTGCCATCATCGTCCGCGTTGAAGCCAACTTGGGCGTGTGATATGCCAGATGGGGGTCGTAACGAGACGACTCAGCCCGTCTGGCCGTGCCCAGATCTCCAAGCCCAGTCGAGCAAGTGAAACCGCGGTGGGATGTACACGACAGGGATCTGCATCCCTCCTCTTTCTCACTCTCCACCGCTACCGACCTCCTGTTCCTCCTCCACTTCGTTCTCGCTGAAGTACTATGTCAACGGACTCCACGATGCGAGAATGACACCATGGCGGCCAAGAAAGGACGAACGCAGCGAGAATGAGGAGGAGAGGGTAGGAAAGAAGGCAGCGAAGCAGCAGAAGACGGGGGATGGGGAGAAGGGGTGAGGAGCAGGACGTGGATCACGACCGAGGAGGGGAGGAGGATAAAGGCTGTGGAGCGTGAAGGAGGTGAAGGGGGTGCGGCGGTACGGAGGAGCACGCGACGGCCTCGACGTATCCGAGCAGGCTCCGACGCCGCCGAGGGACAAGGCACAGGGCACAGGGCGTGTGTGCTTTCACGCCCTTCTGGATCTGGGCGCGCCGTCCTTATACGCACAGGGCCACGAAGGTCCTCTCGGGACTGGTCAGGAACAAACGGGCGGTCCCAACACCAGCAACAACAACAATAAAAACATCAGTAACAACAACAGCAAAAACAGCAACAACTACAAAAACGACAACCACATATCTCGTGGTAGTTGGAAATGTCCTGCTGTTACAATCATGGACCTTTAGGTAAGATTAAAACAAATTCTTTGTCTCCATGCTCACTGTAGTGGGACGCACAATCAATGGATCAAGCTGTCCTCCGCCGGGTCCAAGACTGTCCGCCTCCATCACAGGAGGCATTCGCGACGGGTGGGAGCCGGTCGATCGCGGAATCCGCCCGACATCACAGAGTCGCCAATGCAGAACCTAATGACGCCCGATGATGTTTGTTCCCACCTGCGCCTGTTATGATACCGGTGCGCGGTGGCAATCTACGCTGGTCCGTGATATCCCAATGGTTCGCGAAATTCTGCTTGAAACAGAATCGTTGCCTGCCACAAGCGATGCAAATTCTCAACTCGACGGCGAGCCCCGGGGGGAACTGAGAAGAGGCGGTCCTTCTTCGGAGACTCGGAAGAGCCCCCGGCCTTCCGAGAAGTTTTCCGAGCCTTGCCCGGCGATAGAAAAGACTTCTAAGAAGGCGCGAGGGCCTCTGAAAAGCCCCGCCGACTTCTGAGAAGGCCTCTTCCTTGTCTGTTCACTTCCTCTTCAGTTCCCCCCCTCGCTCGCCGCCAATCATCGACTGGACGCCTGGCGCCGGCGCAACCTCGGCCGTGTGCACCCGCGAGCGAAAGTATACGCATCGCGGGCGTCGCACCGCAGGGGGTGGCGCAGACGGGTCGCAGCCTCTCTGAGAGGGCGAAGGACTTCTTGGACGACGACTACGATAACAACAACTACTACTACTACTACTACTACTACTGCTACTACTACTACTACTACTACAACTACCACTACTACTACGACTTCTTCTCTACTACTACTACTACTACAACAACTATTTCTTCTACTGCGACTACTTATGTTACCACTACTACCACGACAAATATGAGTACTACTACTACTACTACTACTACGACTACTACTGCTACTACTACTACTACTGCTACTACAACTATTTCTACTACTACGACTACTTCTGGTTACCACTACTAACGCGACATCAATTAGTACTATTACTACCAACATTTCTACTACTTCTACAACAACAACAACTACTACTGCTACTACTACTACTACTACTACTACTACTACTACTACTACTAGTACTAATACTACGACGACTACTACTACTACCACTACTACTACTACCACAACGATTTCTACTACTACGACTACTTCTATTACCACTACTACCAAGACATCTAGTAGTAGTACTACTACTACGACTATTACTACTACTACTACTACTACTACTGCTACTACTACTACTACTTCTTGTACTACTACTACTACTACTACTACTAATACTACTAGGGCTTCTACTACTACTACTACTACCACTACTACTACTACTACTACTACTACTACTACTACTACTACTACTACTACTACTACCAGTGCTGCAGCAACTACTACGACAACGCCGACTACGACGACTACAACGGCTACGACTCGGACAACAAGTCGTATTACTACTTTACTGCTACTACTACTGCTACTACTACTACTACTACTACTAATACTACTACTACTACCACTACCACTACTACTACTACTACTACTACTACTACTACTACTACTACTACTACTACTACTACTACTACTAGTACTACTACCACTATTACGACTAGAACTACTACTACTACTACTACTACTAGCACTGCTGTTACGACTACTACTACTACTACTAGTAGTAGTACTACTACTACTACTACTCCTACTATTAGTCCTACGTCTACTAGTACCAACGCTACATTTACTACTCACTACACGCTGCCAGAACATATAACCATCTATACCGCGACCTCTACTACTACCTCCACTACTACCACTGATACTGTTAACACGACTGATCCTACTACGACCACTACTACTACTTCGACTACTACTACTACTACTACTACTACTACTACTACTACTACTACTACGCATACTACTACTACTACTACTACGAGTTCTTATACTAGTTCTTCTACTGCTACTGCTACCACTACTACTACTGCTACTTCTACAGCGAGTTCTACTCGTATTACTACTACTACTACTACTACTACTACTACTACTACTACCTCTGGTAGACCTTCAACCACTACCACTGACATAAACTACAAGCTACTGAACAATACTAACATCACATTACCAGCGACTAAATGCGAAGTGCTATGACCATTTCCATTACCACTACTGCTACTGCTACTACTACCAGTAAGACTACCACCACTACTACTACTCCTGCTACTACTACTACTACTACTACCATTACGACCACTACTACTACTACTACTGCTACTGCTACTACTACTACTACTACTACTACTACGACTACGACTACGACTACTACTACTACTACTACTACTACTGCTACTACGACGACTGTCAGTGTTCTACTAATCTGCTACTACTACTACTACTACTACTACTACTACTACTACTACTGCTACTGTTACTACTACGACTACTACTACAACCAAATGTAGTGTTAGTGGTGCTGCAAGTACTACTACTGCTAAGGCTATTACTGCTACTACTACTACTACTACTACTGCTACTACTACTACTACTACTACTACTACTACTACTACTACTACTACTACTACTACTCTCAGTGTTAGTAGTGCTGCGAGTACTACTAACACTATTACTTCGATTACTACGTCTCCTACTACTACTACTACTGCTACTACTACTACTACTACTACTACTACTACTACTACTACTACTACTACTACTTCTACTACTAATTCTACGACTACGTCCACCGCTACTACTACTACTACTCATACAACTACCCTACTACCACGACTACGAACTACAAAATACAACACATGTGCTACTACCACTGCCGCTACCACTAGTGCTACTAGTACGACTGATATTACAACTACGCTACGACGATTACTACTACTACTACTGCTACGACTACTGCAACTACACCTACTGCGAACACGACTCTTACCACTACGGCTACGAGGGTTACTACTACTACTGCTACTACAACAACGCCTACTGCTACCAAGATTACTCGCACGACTACTACTACTACTACTACTACTACTACTACTACTACTACTACTACTACGGCTACGGCTACTCTACTACTACTACTACTACTACCACCACCACTACTACTACTACTACTACTACTACTACTGCTGCTACTACTACCACTACTACTACTGCTTCTACTACTACTACTACTACTACTACTACTACTACTACTACTACTACTACTACTACTACTATTACTACTACTACCTGTACAAGAAGTTCTACTACTAACGCTACGACTACGACTACGACTACGACTATTACTACCACTACGACTAATCCCACCAGCCCTTTGGGCGTGAGTGGTTTAGCGAGCCCTCTCTGTTCTCAACCCCCCTTGTTCCCCTTCGGGGAGGGGTTTACCCCTCCCCCTACCCCCTCCCCCTGGGCCTGGAGAGGGCGCCTCGCGGGTCGTCAGGGGAGTCCTTTCGACTCCTGGAAGGGCTAAAAAACAACACCCCTCACGAGGATTCTGGCCCCGACGGGGGGAGGCAGAAAAAACCCTCTCCTCTTCTTTGAAGCCAAACTCATTGATTTTACTACGGTGTTGGCCCCATTTTGGCCGCCTGAAGGGGGCCGCGCTCATCTTCCTTCATCGCAAAATCATTGATTTTACGAAGGTTGTGGGCTCATGTTGTCCTTCTCAGGGGGCAGCGCTCATTTGCGCTTCTGAGGAGGTCGCAAGAGGCCCCAAGATGGCCCCAAGAGGCCCCCAGGAGGCTCCCAAGAGGCATCCAAGAGGCCCCCAAGATGCCCCCAAGAGGCCCCAAGAGGCCCCCAAGAGGCCCCCAAGAGGCCCCCAAGAGGCCCCCAAGAGGCCCCAAGAGGCCCCAAGAGGCCCCCAAGAGGCCCCCAAGAGGCCCCCAAGAGGCCCCCAAGAGGCCCCAAGAGGCTCCAAGAGGCCCCCAAGAGGCCCCACGAGGAGCCCGAACGACTCACACCAGGACGAGGGGCCCGAACGACTCACACCACGAAGAGCCCGAACGACTCACACCACAAGGAGGGGCCCGAACGACTCACACCAGGACGAGGCGCCCGAACGACTCACACCACGAGGAGCCCGAACGACTCACACCACGACGCGGGCCCCGAACGACTCACACCACGAGGAGCCCGAACGAGTCACACCAGGAGGAGGGGCCCGAACGACTCACACCAGGATGAGGGGCCCGAACAACTCACACCACGAGAAGCCCGAACGACTCACACCAGGACGAAGAGCCCGAACGACTCACACCACGAAGAGCCCGAACGACTCACACCAGGAAGAAGGGCCCGAACGACTCACACCAGGACGAGAAACCCCAAACGACTCAAACCACGAGGAGCGCTTTCTCTCCCTCCTCCTCCGCCTCGTCCTTCTCCCGCTCCCCCCACAAGGAGGATGTACAAGGAGGCGGGAGGAAGGAGGAACAGGGGAGATATGCGGGGCCAAGCGGACACACGCCTGAAAAACACGACTGCCGGCATGCTTCGCAAGAGTTGCTGCTGTGAGATGGGCTGGTGGGGATACGCGAAGCGTAAAGAATTGCATTACTAGCACGACCACGACCAATACTACTAGCACTGCTACTGCTCCTACGACTACGACTCCGACTACTACTACTACTGCTACTCATACGACTACAACTACTACTACGACGACTCTCAATACTACGACTACGAGTGCTACTACGGCGACAACAACAACTACTACTACTACTACTACTACTACTACTACTACTACTATTACTACTGCTGCGAATGCGAATGCTACTACTACTACTACTACTCCTACTACTACTACTACTACTAATACTACTACTACACGTCTACTACTACAACTACGAAGACTACAACGACTAGTACTACAAACACTACTCGTACTACTGCTACTACTACGACCACGACTACTACGACTAATACTACTACTACTACTACTACTACTACTACTACTATTACTACTATTACTACTACTACTACTACTCCTACTACTACGACTATTACTACTACTACTACTACTACAACTAGTAGTACTACTACTACTACTGCTACTACGACTACTAGTACTATCACTGCTACTAGTACTACTGATACTAGTACTACCAGGACCACTAGTACTACTACTGCTACTACTACTACTACCACTACTACTACTACTACTACTACTACGACGGCTACTACTACCACTACTGCTACTACAACTACTACTACGGCGACTCTTACCACTACGACTACGAGTACCACTACGACTACACCTACTATTACTACTACGACTACTGACACTAATACTACTGTTACTACTACTACTACTACTACTACTACTACTACTACTACTACTACTACTACTACCAATATGACTAGCAATGCTACTGCTACTTCTACTGCTACCATCAATGCTACTAGTAGTAGTAATAGTAGTAGTCGCAGTGCTACTTCTATTAATACGACACCGACTACGACGACGACTATTACTACTACTACTATGACTACTACTACCAGTACTACGAAGGCGACTGCTACTGCTACCACTACTTATGCTACTACTACTACGAGTACGACTACTACTACTACTACTACTACTGCCACTACGACAACTACGCTTACGGCTGCTACTGCTACTACTACTACAGTTACTAATACGACGACTCTTACTACTACGACTACGAGTGCTACTAATACTACGGTTACACCACCAACTACTACTACTGTTTCTACTACTATCAAAACCAGTAGCACTCATACTACTACTTCTACTACTACTACTACCACCACTACGACTACGACTACGACTACTACTACTACTACTACTACCACTACTACTACTACTACCAGTACTACCATCACTCCTACTACTGCTACTACTATTACGATTACGCCTTCTACTACTGCGAGTACGACTACTACTACTACTACTACTACTACTACTACTACTACTACTACTACTACTACTACTACTACTTCTACTACTTCTACTACTACTACTACTACTGCTGCTACTACTACTACTACTACTACTACTACTAGTCCTGCCACTACCCATAGTACTACTGATACTACTGCTACGACGGTTACTACCACTACTAGTACAACCGCTGCTACTACTACTACTACTACTACTACTACTGCTGTGAAGACTCGTACTACTACGATTACGAGTGCTACTACTACAATTATTACTACTGTTACTACTGCTCCCACAGTTTTCTAGCACTGTTACTTCTACTCGTACTGCTACTACTACTACTACTACTACTACTTCTACTACTACTACTACTACTACGACTACTACTACTTCTACGAGGACTACACGTACTACTGCTACTACTCCTACTACTACTCCTACTACTACTACTACTACTACTACTACTACTACTACTACCCGTATTACTACTACTACTACTAGTACT
>CAUYUJ010000750.1:0-82500 GCA_963575745.1 Prorocentrum cordatum | reverse complement strand
TGAAAGCCCCAGGGTGCCCGGAGAGGGCGCCGCAGTCGCCGATAACGATGGAGACCGAGGGTCCCATGTTTGGAGGTCTCCCACAAGGGATCCGAGCGAATGGAGTCGACGGATCACGTCGCATCGCTGATGTATCGGCGACGTCAACGCTGAGAAATCAGGATCCACATCGATCCGCATCGTCGATGCGCGGCGCGATCCTCCGACCCCATTGACTCAAACAACATTCTGGAAGCCTGGAATTTTCACCTCGGGGCAATAGTGGTCATGGCAACCCTCGCGTAACCCCCGTCTGCAAGACGGCAATACGGGTCAATACGGACGGTCGGGAGACGCATCGGGACTCGAAGATGCAAACCACGGGCTGACATTCGGCAACCGAGATGCAAATTGAGATGCAGACCACGAATTCGCACAACATGCATGCTGCGTGAAGCGGGACTCGCTTCTGTGCGCAGATGAAAACACGCCGCGCGCCAACGGCGCGCACGAATGGGCGTGAGACAGGTCCCGCCTCTCAGCGCACAAGAGACAACAGGACACTGCTGAGTGGAGCGGATCGCGCTGAACGAATTCGCACGACAGAGTTCGATCCAACGAGCTCCGATCGGATACTCCTGTACTAATTCTGTGGCACATCGCGGGCGGGACGAGCTTTTCTCGCCACTCTCTCTGGACGAGCACCCGTATAATTCTCCTACACGATGGGGCGGCGAAAAAGGTCAGGAACAGTTAGCATCGAATCGGATAATCTGGCAGATTCGGAATGTGCGTCGGATGAGGCTGCTTGGCACGGTCGAAACCGAATGGGATGGGCTGCGCCAGGATACACCAGAACAACACCATGCGCATCCATGGCCGCATCAGATCTACGGAATCTTGGACTCGAATCGGAGTGGGCCCGCCAGAATCGACATTGCAGCATCTTGATCGATCGCAGCGCAATAAGCTGGACGCGGCCGTACAACACAGACAGGTGGGTGAACGTTTCCTTATCCGGCGTCTCGACATTGGGCGGAAGGGGGGGGCGGTCTGGCTCCGTCTGCTTGCAACAGTGCGCCCGTCCCATGGAGGCTACCCCACCTGCCTGAAACAGGCGCCAAACACAGCCAAGACCTACTCCACGGGTGGTGGGGGGGGGGGGGCGGGAGGGGTCCGACGCGATACATTCGCCAAAACGTGGCCCAATACGTGGAGCCAACACGCAGCGTATTGACACGGACGTCTTGAACACGGGGCGTGCTGCGTTTCAAAACGGTCGTATCGAGGCAACGAAGTATAGCCAAGATCTACTCCACGGGTGGTGGTGGGGGGGGTCGGGAGGGGTGCGAGGGCCCGCGCCGATCGGCAAAACAATGCATAAGAGAACCGATGGCCAGATCGGCAGTACCAGTCGCAGGTCGGGCAGACTCTGGACGAAACATAAACAGTGGCTAAAGAAGTGCCCCACAGTAGCCAAAAAATACTCAAGACATCGTCTCCACAGTCTTTTTCCACCATTTTTGAACCTTCCTCCTGTGGCGGGATCGGGAGCGGCCAAGAGGGGGGTGTCCAAGAGGGGGGGGTGCAAATCATGACCGGCGTCATGTGCGCGGCCCTGCGGAGGCAAGGCACGCAATGCAAGAAGAAGAGGCGCCATGAAATCTGGGGAACTATCATGGCCCACGGCATGACATCCACCCCCCCCTGGCCATCACCCCCCTCGTTGCCGCCCCCGACAGGACCGGCCCGACTTACTGCCAGCCCCCGCTCACAGGCCGGGCGATCCCGGCAGGGGCGCGGCGGCACCCGAGCCCAGGCAGGGCGACGCGCGTGGGCCGCGGGCGGTCGGGGCCGCTGCGCCCTCCCCCTTGGCCGATCCCTCGGGCGCCCTTTGGAGTCTTCGGGGTCCTTCCGGGGGTGCCTGCGGGGTGCTTCGGCGGCGAGCGAGGGGGGGGAGGTGAGAAGGGGAATGCCGTCAGAGGGCGGCGGGGCTCCTTAGAAGCCCTCGCGCCGCCGGAGAAGTGTCCAGTGTCTTCGGGGCAAGCTTAGGGGCCGACCGTCCCGGCGTTCCTATAACCAGGCCTACTGCGACATGTTTCGCAGGACCCCGAAATGATCTGAGAACAAGAACACGGTTCTTCGATCGTAAGCCTGATGCGCCACAGCAAGACAGTCCCAGGCAGGGCGTTTCTGAGAGCAGTTCGTGCAGACCACGAAAGGTTCTTAGTACCTTCTTTGGTGGGCATGTAGGCGACCCAGGACGCTTCGCCCCTGCTTGAACCACCCCTTTCGCCACCCACACTCTGACTATCCACCAAGTCACCCCAACCCAACCCGAAGACACGAATCTCGCATCGGGGGGGTGTAGGGGGGGGGGGGGGCGGACTTCATGTGGGGTGTGGGGTGTGTGTTGTCAATGTTCCCCGACCCCCCCCCCACTGCAAATGGAGGGAAAATCGGGGCCTTCGGGTTGGGTTGGGTTGGGTTGGTGGGTGGTGACACTCCAACGAAAACAAAATGCCAACAGAAAGCACGAACATCAGGCCGGCGGTGAATCCCCTCGCCTCCTCAGGGCGCGACGCCTGGGCAGCCACGCGCGAACCCCACAAATGTGCAAATCAGGCTTCCGAACCACTGGCGAGGGTCCAAACCATGGAGGGATGCTTGCGGCCGAGTAAACCCCAGCTTGCGGCGGTGCCCGATGCCCAAGTGCCGATTGAACCCGTTCGCCAGCGGTCGCAAAAGAGTCGCGCCAGGGACGGGGGTTCAGCGCCGACCCAACAAAATCCGCGGGGCCCCCCGAACGCTTCTGCTTATGCCGTCTCTAAACATTCGACTGCCGCGCGGCCCTCCGCTCATGCCGTCTCTCGCCATTCGATTGCCTCAACCGACGGCCCGCGCGCGGTCAGACCCACGTCCTCGTGGCAGCGCCGCAAGGGGTTTGCGCGGAAGGGAGGCGAACTCCTGAGAAACCATGAGGGCTTCCGAGAAGGCAGGAGGCCTCCAAGGCAAGGCAAGGGGCTTCTCTAAGGCCCGCATGGCCTTTGAGAAGCCCTCCCCAGAACCCTCGAGACCCTTCCCTAAGATCCGACACCGCGAACCGGATCGATCTGTGATGGCCTCGGGACCCGAATACGACTTGAAAAGCCCGGTGAGAAAAAATGGCAACGCCCAGATCTCAAGATTCTAATTGAGGCCTCCGTCCGGATCGGTAACTACGGACAAACACGTATACGATGCCCAACAACATATGTTGTCCAAAACCGACGGCGGCCGCTGCTAAGGAGGCATTATTCCGTCTCAAATGGACAGCGTCCGCAGCGACGCCCACAGCGAATCCTCTTGGCCGCGTGGGCGGTTGGGGCCAATGCTCCCTCCTCCTTGGCCGATCACTCCTTCCGCCAATTGCGCCAAGCGGGCAAAGGTCTCCTTCTCCTCCTCCTCCTCCTCCTCCTCCTCCTCCTCCTCCTGGTCCTCCTCCTCCTCCCCTTCCTCCTCCTCCTCCTCCTCCTCCTCCTCCTCCTCCTCCTCCTCCTCCTCCTGCTCCTGCTCCTGCTCCTCCTCCTTTTCCTCCTCCTCCTCCTCCCTCCTGCTCCTCCGCGCGCACAAGGATCAGCGTAGGCGGAGGGGGGAGGGCTTCTCAGAAGGAGGCTGCTTCCAAGACGGCGCGGGTCTCACACCTATAGCAAAGGCCCGCGCATTCTAAGCAGCAGGGGCGCTAATGAGAAGCCTGCCCTCCTCCTCTCCGCCTCCTCCTCCTCCTCCTCCTCCTCCTCCTCCTTGTCCTTCTCTCCTCCTCATCCTCCTCCTCTTCCTCCTCTCCTTCTCCTCCTCTCCTCCTCCTCCTCCTCCTCCTCTTCCTCCTCCGTCCCATTCTCTCCTCTTCCTCCTTCCCCCCTCCCCTAATCCCACAAGGTCTCTTATACCCCACCAATTCCACCAAAGGAATTGCTTGTTCCGCGTGCTCGTTGAGAGAATCATCATTCCACCTCGGCGGCTGCGCTTGTAAGAAATCTTCCCTCCTCGGCTAATCCCACAAGGCCGCTAATACCCCACCAACACCACCAAAGACATCGCTTGGTCCGCGTGCTCGTGGGGAGAATCATCGTTCCACCGCGGCGGCCACCGCTGATAATCGCGGGGGAGACGAGGACCCCAGATGGCGACGAGGACGACGAGGGGAAGGGCAGAGAGGGAAGGGACGAGCTCCACTGCCAGCCGAAAGCTCAGGGAGGGGAGGGGGGGGGGGCGGGGGCAGGGGGGCGGGGGCACCGCGCACTGCGCGTGGCGGATGGCCACCCGCACTCGCCGTGGTGCCGCCCCCCTCGCGCCTGGCCCACCCCTTCCCTTCCTCCTCCTCCGCCTCGCCTCGCTCGGCGGCGGAAACTCACGGTTCCCCATGAAAATATATGAAAATGGGACCCGTCGCAAATCCACGCCCAGGGGAGGAGGATGAGAAGGAGGGGGGGGATCAGGAGGAGGAGATGGATGATCAGGAGGAGGAGGAGGAGGAGGAGGAGGAGGGGAGGAGGAGGAGGAGGAGGAGGAGGAGAGGGGGGGCGAGGAGGAGAAGAGAAGGAGAAGGAGAAGGGAGAAGGAGAAAGAAGGAGAAGGAGAAGGAGAAGGAGGAGAGGAGGAGGAGGAGGAGGAGGAGGAGGGAGGAGGAGGAGGAGGAGAGGAGGAGGAGGAGGAGGAGGAGGGGGGAGGAGGAGAAGGAGGAGGAGGAGGAGGAGGAGGAGGAGGAGGAGACCTTGACTGAAAAATGCCTTTGGATCAAGAGTTGGATTCTGGCTAGGCTTTCCCTTCCACATCCCTACTCACGTTGCGCCGCCATGGCCAGTCCGAAAGTTCAGGCTAAACTCGACAGCGCCTTTGCGTCAACCACCAAACGAGGACCTTCGTCTTCTCCGGTGAGGTGAAGCTCGAGAGTATTCAACGCCTGAAAAAGTGTCTGACTCAGACACGGGGATCTGGATCCAAGGGTAGCTCCGCTCAGCCTCCGAACATGGAGGTCCTTGAAGCCATCGAGGCGCTTTCAGCGAAGATGGACAATATGGCTCTCAAGTCGGACATCGATGTCTTGAAGGGGGCCTTTGACGAGTTCAAGAAAGAAATGAAGACTGAGGTCAAGGTCACTGTTGCAGAGGCCGTCGATCCCCTCAATGACTCCAGAGCATCTGTCTTGGAATCCCAATCGCCTTCATCAGGCGCCGACGCACGCAACATCAAAGATTTGCAGAACAGCGTCAGCCGCACGGACCCTGCTCGTCGTCGAATCGCTTTCGTAGGCTGGCCTGGTGACGTCGATGCCGACGTCCGCATCGCGAAGATGAAGGCCTTCATGTCGGACGATTTCAAAACGTTCCGGCCCTCTGGTTTCGGTAATGAGTACAAGGGTCGGCACACGAATCGTAAGCTTTCTCCAGGCTCCTGGGTCGAATTCTCTAGCGTCGAGGTCGCCATGTCTTTCATCTCCAACGTGTCTTTGTCCAGCATCGGGCTCAACGTCGATAGCAGAAAACTGATGATCAAGCCAGCCCGCACAGAGCTGCAACGCAAGCGGAACTATGCCATGCGAAAGCCCGAGGAACTTATCAAGGCCTCCGCACTGACCGCTGGTAAGGAGGTTCAGATTGAGTGGAAAGTCGACGGCTCCTGGGAGAGGCTCGTGACGGTCAACGGCACCACCGCGTTCAAGCAGGGGGGGAATGATGTCAAGGGGGTGTTCTTGCAGCCGTTCGCCGACCTCGTGATCCCCCAGGGGTTTCTCGGGGCCGCTCATCACCACGATACAATACGCATCCTGATCACGTTCCACGGCGCGCCCGCCAGCTTCTGGCAGATGAGCGGCCCCAACAGCTGACACCCCGACGCCAACGGCGTCGAGGTTCTCGGTCCTTTCTTGCACGTCATATTCGTCGCCAGCATTGGCTTCATAATTCGGGTCGCCAGCGCCCTCCTGGCGAAGGCTCGCGGAAATCCGAGCCAGAATCGCCAGATCCAAAGCTGTATATTTCCACGTTGCTTGTGAATTTGCGCGGTTTTCTCTTTCGCACCATTCCCATCTTTGGGGCCATCTTGAACTTTTGTTGCAATTACCCGATACCGTGGCAATCACCGAATCTTGGTTAAACAAGTCTGTTACGGAAACTTTGTTGCATGGCTACACTGTCGCATGGCGCCTCGACCGCCGCGACGGCAGACAAGGTGGAGGCATCATATTGTTCGCACGTGAATATTTCAAGAATTGCGTCGTCCACGTTGGCGATTCTCTTGATGCGGAGCGGTCTTGGCACATAGTCCACACGAATATCGGTCCGATGTTGCTAGCTCTTTTGTACCGGCCTCCTGAGCAGGGAACGGTCCACACTATCCACGCTCTATTGAAAGAGTGGCGCGGCTACCAGCATCAGGTCGTGGGCACCATTGTTCTGAGCGACATGAGCGTGCACCACAGCCAATGGTTGCGTTTCTCCTCACGGGGCGCATGTAACGAGGGCCGGGTCCTGCTCGACGCTTGCAGCCGCATGGGCCCAGGGGAGAACGTCGGGAAACCCAGCAGGAACACGCATTGTTGGATCTTCTCTTGACGGATTGGTCTTGCGGCCTGTCGCGCAAAGTCCTCCCGCCCATCACTGAGCACGATCATAATTCGGTATAAGTTGGTACACGTGTCTATTGCCATGAGCGCGAAGCGTTCTTCACCAATTGTCCGCGAGCAGCGGATGTTTCAACATGCACAGTGGCCCCAGCTCCGTGCCGAGTTGCAAAACATGGCTGGGAAATCGCTATTCGCATCCTGCTCTGCTACAACTGCTGCAACCAAACTCACAGGTCGCATTCTCGATACGGCGAAACAGTTCATTCCGACTTTCACCGCCGTCGCCTGGAAGTTTACCCACCCTTGGATCTACGAGGCGTGCGTGGAGCTCATCAGGAGAAAAGTTGAAGCATATGGGACGCCGAATTGTGAACGTCGACGGGACGAGTGCTCTGCAGCCCTCCGCCGACATTGCGACAAGTACGTTCAGCGAACTCGGAAGCGTATGATGGACTTGCGGCCATCGTGCGAGAAATGGTGGTCATTATGTGATTTGTTGCTGTTTCGTGCTGGCAAGGGGTCAGTTGGTATAGAGAGGGTCGTTGGCCTTGTCTGCTCGTAGTAAGGCCAATCTGCCCGCAAATACTTTCAGTGATAAGTTTGGTCTTCCACCTGAGGTCAACAACACGCTGTCTTCCACACATATGAGCAACACATTCTCGATGACCAGCTTCATGCCGACACGTTCCCGTGCGGTTTCGCGTATCCTGTGCGGGCTGCGAGAAGACATCGGCACTGGCCCCGACGGGCTATCATGTCGGATTCTGAAAAATGCGCCTCGCAGCTAGCTGCTGCTATTGCCATGCTTGCACGCTTGATGTTGGAGAGCGGCGAGTGGCCCGAATCATGGAAGCTTCATTGGCTGTACCCGCTGTTCAAGAGATACATGCGTTCGAATCCATCGAATTACCTTGGAATTCATCGCACATCCCAACTCAACAAAGTCGACGAGCGTTGCTTTCCAAGCATGCTGCTTCCTTTCTTCGAGACCGGTGGAGAATACGGGGGCCACCAATTTGCTTATCACACGAACCGGGGATACAGCGACGCTTTGGCATACATGGTGTGTAGTTGGATTCGTGCTGTCTGCAATGGTCGGCGCGCGGGGGTGTACTGTTCGGACGTGGCCAGAGCGTTAGACAGGGTCAACTCCGACCGCCTCATGGCTAAATTACGTGCGTCGGGTGTGCGCGCTCGTTCTGGTTGGCTTTCGGGGGGACAGGCTCACGTCAGCGTGGACGGACTCCTCTCCAAGCCTTTCTCGCTTCAAAACATGGTGGTCCAAGGCACGGTCCTGGGGCCGCCGTTGTGGAATGCGTTTTTATGCTGATGCCGAACTTGCTGTGAATGCGGCCGATTTCACGGAGTGCGTTTTCGCTGACGACCTCAACTGCTGGAAAGAGTTCGACGGTGTGGCCACAAACTCTTCTATCCTCGCTGCGTGCCGCCAGTGCCAGTCCACGCTTCACGATGGGGGCGCGGCCAACCAAGTGATGTTCGAGGCGACCAAAGAGAGCATGCACATTCTCGACAAGTGCCGGCCCCACGGGGTCGATTTCAAGATCCTAAGCGTACTATTCGACCCCAGGTTGGCCATGTGTCGTGCCGTCCAAGAAATTGCTCGCGAAGCCTCTTGGCGGCTCCGCGCGCTGCCTCGGTCTAGCAAGTTCTACAGCACAGCTGGGCTCTTCAGGCTGTTCGAATGCCATGTCGTCTCATTCGTGGATGGCGCGGTCCCAGCAATATTTCACGCAACTGATGCTGCCTTAGCTACGTTAGACGGCTTGCAAGGTGAATTTTCGGAAGGCGCTCGGGGTATCCTAAGATGAGGCCCTTTACCATGACAGCCTCGCCCCGGCATGTATGAGACGGGACTTGTCTATCTCAGGCTTGTTGCACAAAGTTGCTCACGGCATCGCTCCTCCTGTATTCTGTGCACTTTTCCCTCTCATGACGGGCAGCCTCGAAAGCCACGGCTTTGGTGGAGGAAGGCGCATGCACAACAGGGCGCTGCGTGATACAATTGAACCTGGCATGTATCCAATGATGTGCAAGTCCATTTTCGGTATGGTGTGTATTTTCAACCATCTTCAGCAACATTTCGTCGATTGCCCCTCTGAGAGACAGTTCCAGAGAAAGCTCCGATCCGCGGCAGTCGAAGCTATCAGATCTGGCCACAGCGCGTGGCACTACATTTTTCAGCGTGCCATGCCGCGCTCCGCAGTTGCCAATCGTGCGCGTCCCCACCTGAGGGCTTGTCATAGAAAAAGGAGGAGGAGGAGGAGGAGGAGGAGGAGGAGGAGGAGGAGGAGGAGGAGGAGGAGGGGCGAGGAGGAGGGGGGGCGGGAGGAGGAGGAGGAGGAGGAGGAACACGACGGAGGGCACAGGAGGGGGCCCCTGATCCATGCCTGCGATCGCCTGACCCCTGCGTGCTCCGCGGGTCACCTCCTCCTCCTCCTCCTCCTCCTCCTCCTCCTCCTCCTCCTCCTCCTCCTCCTCCTCCTCCTCCTCCTCTCCTCCACCTCCTCCTCTTCCTCCTCCTCCCCCCTCTCCTCCCTCCTCCTCCTCCCCCTCCCCTCCTCCTCCTCCTCCTCCTCCCCCTCCTCCTGACCCCTGCGTGCTCCGCGGGTCCTCGGCGGGGCGGGGCGCCCCCGGGTCCAGGCAGCCCGCCAGGTCCTCGCGCGGAGGGGCCGCTGGGCGAGGCGGCGGCGGCGAGGCCGCGGCGGGCCTCCCGCCCGGCCCCCAGTCTCAGAGGCCTCCTACTCCTCCTCCTCCTCCTCCTCCTCCTCCTCCTCCTCCTCCTCCTCCTCCTCCTCCTCCACTCCCCCTCCTCTCCTCCCCCCTCCTCCTCCCCTCCTCCTCCCTCCTCCTCCTCCTCCTCCCTCCTCCCCTCCTCCTCCCCCTCCTCTCCCTCCCCCCCCTCCTCCCCCTCCTCCCCCTCCTCCCCCTCCTCCTCCTCCTCCCCCTCCTCCTCCTCCTCCCCCTCCTCCTCCGATGGGGTCGGAGTCGACGGGGTCGGAGGATCGCGCCGCATCGCCGATACATCGGCGAAGCATCGGCGATGCATCGGCGACGCGCCAGCGATGCATCGTCGACGCCGGCGGTGCATCGGCGGCGTCGGCGTGAAGCAAATCGGGCTCCGCACCGAGCCGCATCGGCGATGCATCGGCGATGCGGAGCGATCCTTCGACCCCATCTACTCGGACCCCATCTAGGAGGCCTAGAAATCTTGAAGGGGCCCAGGGACACACAAATAAATGCACACAAATTCCAAGATTCCCCATATGTTCTCATAGTTTCTGGATGCTCGTCTCCCCCCCCACTTCCACTATTTTCCAACACTTTCTCCTGGGGATCGGCGATGCACTGTGTCTGTGTGTTTTTTGTTCCCCTTCCTGACATCTGGTTGAGAGGGAGTTCCCTTTCCTCGCCATCGCTAGGATTTCCATTGCCCGTGTTATTTGTTGTCTTCGCGCGCGTATTCTTCGCAAGATGGCCCAAAAGGCTCCTCGATGGTCGTCATTGGCCAGGAAAAAATGCGCGCACGGCTGAGCGATGCGGCGAAGCTTCAGAGACTCAGAATAATTCTTTACTTGGCAGGCGCGCTCCGCTATACTCGTGAGACCGACTGCTCGCACATGGCCTGGATCCTCCGCCGGGAATCCCCGATCCACTGCATCGAGGCAAGCATGTTTTTTCGCGGCCACTGTGCCTGCACTTGGGTCTCCTTACTTGCGTCAGTCAGGAAACGGATGGGTCCGGCGAGGGTTTTCCATGCTGCCGCCCGTGGCCGCCTCGTGTCCGCCTCGTGCGCTGGGTGGGTGCGGTGAGGTCTTGCGGGGATGCCGCTCGTGGCCGCCTCGTGGCCGCCTCGTGCGCTGGGTGCGGCGAGGTTTCGCAAAGTTGCCGCTTCGCGGCAACCTCGTGGCCGCCTCGTGCACTGGGTGGGCACGGCTGGGTTTCGCAAAATTGCCGCCTCGCGGCAACCTCGTGGCCGCCTCGTGCACTGGGTGGGCACGGCTGGGTTTCGCAACGTTGCCGCCTCGCGGCCGCCGCGTGCTCCGGCGAGGTTTCGCAACGTTGCCACCAGTGGCCGCCTCGTGGCCGCCTCGTGCTCCGGGTGGGTCCGGCGACTCTGCGCCGCGTTGCCGCCAGTGGCCGCCTCGTGGCCGGCTCGTGCTCTGGGTGGATATGCTGAGGTTCTTCCACGTTGCCGCCTGTGGCCGCCTCGTGGCCGCCACTAGCAAGCATTGGACCACGTTGCTTACATCATATCGCCTGCACCACATGGCGTACACATCCACAGTGCAGTAACTTACTGTTAGGGGTCCATGTGGGCTAACAAAAGCTTTCTAAGAAACCAGAGAAGCTGCGCTGCCAGACCGGGAGCCGGTCGAGAGACGTTGTGCTTCATTGTCGCATTGTCTTCCGTTGTCTCCCATTGTCTCCAATTGCCTCCCATTGTCTTGCGTTGTCTCCCATCCTCAATTGTCTCTCATTGTGCCTGCTTGGCTCCGATTACCTCCTATTGTCTCCCGTTGTCTTCCACTCTGTAACCCTGGCACTGCCTCTATCCCTCGTATCCCTATCCCTATCCCTATGCCGAAATCTCTATCCTCACCCTTTTATCCCTCTCCCTGCCCCGTATCCCATTCCCTGGCCCTATCCCTATTTCTATCCCCATCCCCACCTCGATCCCTACCCTTGGCTTCTACACAAGTCCCTACCCCAGATCCCGACCTTCACATCCACCTCGTCTTCATACATTCCTCTTATCCCATCTAGATGAATAAAACCGAAACCAAATCCATAAGCATAAAGATTTGGCGCTTCGCGCGGATTTCTTGGATCTGCGCTGGACCCGCCTCCCTGGCGCGGAGCGCGCCAGGGATGGCGCTGGAGGCGTCGCCGGGGTGGCCAAGCGCGGATCCGAGAAATCCGCGCGGACAACAGAACATTTATGATTGTGGCATTTCCGTCTTCTTCGACCATCCTTACCCAAACTCATCCCCATCCCCAGGTATCCTTATCCTATATCCCTGTCCCTGTCCCTATTTTTATCCCAATCCCCATCTCGACCCCTATCGTTATTCCTTATCCCTATCCCATGCCCTTCCCCCATGTCCCCGCCTCCACCCCTCATCCCTCTGCCGCTCCCCCCCCCCCCAGCGTGGCCTCCCACTGTGGCCTCCCATCGTGACCCACCATCGTGGCCCCCTTTCGAAACTATCTGTATGATGAGCTCGCGCGTGTCCCCCTACAGGCGGATTTGGGACGAAACACTTAAAATTGCGAGTAACAAATACGCCAATAATGCTCAAATATATTCAAAGTCGTCCCCAAACGATTCTTTGACTACTTTCGAATCGCCCCCCCTGTAGAGGGACAGGGCCGACTTACACGTAGAAGGGGGGTGCGTGGAGGGCCGTCTGCCGCCGGTGGCGCCGTCTTCTTGAGCACGCGCGGCCCCAAGAAACCACGACCCCCTTTTCGGCGGCGAGCGACGGGGGGGGGAAATGGGAAGAGGAAGGCCTTCTCGGAAGGCGGCGGGACTTCTCAGAAGCCCTCGCGGCTTCCGACGAGTATTTCTCTCTTTTCGAGGAAGGCTCCAAAAACGTCTCAGACGGCCAGGAACGAAGGCCGTCTCCTTTTCACTTCCCCGCCTCGAACGCCGCCGACCTTTCCCCTGGGGACTGCTTCTCCTCCCGAGCCGTCTGTGGCTGGCCCCCAGGGCCAAGCGACGGGCCCCAGAGGCCGAAAACCGATAAACAAAAACAACCTCCCACTGCGATTCGTCCACGAGGCAGGCACGTCTGGGCTTTTTCTGTTGCTCCCCTCGTATTTCAGGACCACATCCCAGACATAACTTCGAGGACGCAGCCAAGCATCAAAACAGTGCCGAACGAGTGTCGCCCCCTCCCTTGTCGGTATCTTCCTGGTGCTCGAAATGACTTGTTGGAACATCCTAAGTTCGGGCGGGGCGAAAGGGGGGGATAGCAAAGGGGGGGTTGAGAATCAGCGCCTCCCGGCGCCGGGAGGCGCCCATGTATCGAAGAATGGGTCCGGCGGCGGGGCCGAAACCAGCTGCATGCAGCAGACTTCGCACCCCCCCTTTCGATAATTATCCCCCCCTTCCCTTCGGCCCGAGAACCCTGACCTTCCAGAGAGCTATTTTGTTGCACTGGAGGCCTGAAAGCCTAAAAAACTAAACGAAAAAGCCTAAAACCAAGACGTAGAATCCGCCGACCCTGTCGGTCTCCGTCGTATCCGTCCTCCCCCTCCCCGGGCTCTCCTCCTCAAGCGCGCTATCCAAAGCGAAATAAAACGACGTCGTAGTGGAGTCGAAGGGAAGCCCCTTCCCTTTGATCCCTTCCCCGCAGGGGGGGGGGGGCCCGGGGCAGATACGACGCCCGCCGGGGCGCACTTTCCTCGAGCGGGCACGCACGGGATGCACTTCCTCCTCCTCCTGGTCCTCCTCCTCCTCCTTTTCCTCCTCCTCCTCCTCCTCCTGCTCCTCTCCTCCTTCTCCTCCTCCTCCTCCTCCTCCTCCTCCTCCTCCTCCCGCAGAGGCGTCCCGGGAGCGGGCCCCGAGTCAAAATACCACCCCCCTAGGGCGCATTTTCCTCGAGCGGGCACGCCCGAGATGCACTTCTTCCTCTTCCGGGAGCACGTCCCAAGTCAGAATATCACACTCCCGGGGCGCACTTTCTTCGAGCGGGCACACAAAGGATGCACTTCCTCCTCCTCCTCCTCCTCCTCCTCCTCCTCCTCCTCCTGCTCCTCCTCCTCATCCTCCTCCTCCTCCTCCTCCTCCTCCGCTTCCTCCCCCCACTCCTAGCCCTTTCGATCAGGGTCGGCGGCACCGGCCGTCAGGCCTCTCCAATAGCTTTGGGATAGGTTTTTACGTCGGGTGCTAGTTCTTAGCCCTCCTGGAAAGTCAGAGAAGTCCGGGCACGCAATCCTCCGCGGTGCTGAACCGGTGCAAGCCGGCCTTCCCGTACAGCCGGGCGAGGTCGGCGATCACCCGGCGGCGCGTCTCGCCCGCGAGGGCGCGCAGGGCGCCGCCGCGCACGCCGAGAACCGTCGGGCGGCCGTGGCCCGCGGGCGCCTCGGCGGCGGCGCGCACCCGCTGCGCGGCCGCCCGCTGCTGCGCCTCACTGGGGGCCGCTGGCACACACAATGGAGGCCCCGCCGCCTCCTCCTCCTCTTCCGCCTCCTCCTCCTCCTCCTCCGCCTCCTCCTCCTCCTCCTCCTCCTCCTCCTCCTCCTCCTCCTCCTCCTCCCTCCTCCTCCTCCTCCCTCCTCCTCCCTCCTCCTCCTCCCTCCCCCTCCTCCTCCCCTCCCTCCTCCTCCTCCTCCTCCTCCTCCTCCTCCTCCTCCTCCTCCTCCTCCTCCTCCTCCTCCTCCTCCTCCTCTTGCGCAGGCCGCTGGGCGCTGCGCCCGCGGCGTGTGGTGCCCGCGTTTCACCGCGGGCAGGCAAGGCAGGCATCTGGAGCCCTCCCACGACATGGCAGGAACATGCAGGCGGGGAGGACAGGGTGAGACACGGTACGGAGTGGACTTCTACCCCACGTAGCCTCCGTGGCACACGCGGAATCAGACAGCACGGCCTCCGCGGGGCCCGGGAGTTTCGGGGTCGGGCTCAGTGGGCGGCTTCACCTCGGCGCGGAGGGCACCAACATCAGGGACGGCGCGACGCAGGCCCGCGGCACAGCGAAGGCCAGCGGAACTCGTGGCACCCCGGAGTCGCTCCGAGCGGGACGAGGAGGAGGGAGGAGGAGGGAGGAGGAGGAGGGAGGAGGAGGAGGAGGAGGAGGAGGAGGAGGAAGGAGGAGGAGGAGGAGGAGGAGGAGGAGGAGGAGGAGGAGGAGGAGGAGAAGGAGAAGGAGAAGGACGAGAAACAGCGTGGATGGTAAAGTTGGCGAAGGAGAAGTCGAGACAGGGGAGGCTGTTGGAGCGGGCGGCTGGGGCACTCCCATCCGCAGCCTGGCGCCGCCACGCCCCTCCACTACAGTGCAAGGCCGGAGGCACCGGGACGGACAGGAACAAAGGAGGCAGGACCGAGAGAGACATGGGATAACAAGAAGAGAAAAGATGGCACCCCCGTACCCCCGTAAAGGGGAGGATCCCTCGTGAAGAAACGACGCCGGACTTGGTACCACGAGGGCCTTGTGGATCGCCTCCGTTGACCGCCGCACGGGTCACGACCCCAGGGGCGGACAGCGAGCCGTGGGAAACACAAAACAGGAGGAGGCAAAATGAAGCACGCAATACACACACGCACCCCCCGATGCACCGACCCGATGGTGGAAGCCGCCGATGGCGCCCGTGCGGATGCCCAGTCCAGGCGCGCTCGTGGAGCGGTGCAGCGGGTAGGGGGTAGCAGGCAGAGCGGAGGGTCAAACATACAAGATGGATCAGATGATCGAAACAGCGCAGTACACAGCAAACGAGCAATGCAGAAGAGCCTGTAGTGTTGACCATCCACGCCTCCAGTCAAGATCACGGATGCCTGGCCCGCCGAGGGGAGACTGCACTGGAACGAGGGGGGGGACGAGGCTCCCGGGACGGCTCCTGGGGCGCTAGGCTGGGCACAATGGGAGCACACCCCCCCCTTCACGCGGTGGCGGCAGAGCGAGGCGGACGCCTCATGCGAGCAGTTGACGTCTGCACGGGGCCGCTGGCACGAGCAAGTGCCTGCGCGAGCACTCGGGTGAGGCCAACAGGCCGCGCTGAGAGCGGCAGAGCTGCAGCACGGGAGCCATGCTGGCAGCGAAACCAACCGACCTCCAAATCCTGGCACTATGTGCGCATACACGATCGCCGTAGGATGTCTGTCCTCGGCGCCAAGCATACACTGATCTACCTTGACCATTTCACACCTTGCAAGAGATTGCCCAAACTCTGGAATCACTCTTACCATGTATACAGATCAGCCAGAGAAACAACCAGGCACGCGGGTGCTCCAGTAGTATTGGCAGCCTCCAGCAGAAACCATGACTCCTCCTCCTCCTCCTCCCTCCTCCCTCATCCCTCCTCCTTCCTCCTCCTCCTCCTCCTCCGCCCTCCTCCTCCTCCTCTTCCTCCTCCTCCTCCTCCTCCTCCTCGGCCCGGGGCTTAAGAGGTACAGCAAAGGCCAGTCCACAAGAAACCCAACCCTGAGACGCCAGGACGTCCATTGTGTTCTGGTGTGGGGAACGTCGCGCCTGCCACAGCAAGACCATCGAAACCCAAGAAGCCCAGGGCACCCTGGAGGCGAGCAAGGTGTTTCTCGGCATGGGTCTCCACTGTAAACAGACCCATCGGCTGGAAGAAGAGGTCAGAAACTGTTTTTTCGTCGGCGGCGAGGCGGAGGCAATCCGCACCAACGCGGGGCTGCTCGGGGCAACCGCAAGGGCGAATCTAGTCCGGCGTGCACGAGGCAGGAGCGAAGGCGAGGGCGGCCGCGCGAGGGGAGGAGGGGATGATATGCGTATCCGCGGCCTCCCTGGGGCCTGGGGGAGGGGTAGGCGGGGGGGTCAGACACGCATCCCCCCCACGGGGGTCCTGGGGCCTCAGAAAATACCAAGACAGGCGAAGAGCGGCCCGAAAGGGCCCCCAATCGCCAAACGATCGGTCCCAAACGCCTCCATGTCTTTCAGACTGCCCGGGGAGCCTCCAAGACGCCCCAAGAAGCCTACAAGAGCACTCCCGAGCAGGGTCCACCGAGGCAAAATTACTTGATATCCATTCGGTCTTCTAAACATTTGGGCGTCCTCGTCTTTTCCGCTCCCCACCCCTCCAAGACGGCCCGAGACGCCCCCAAGACAGCCCAAGAGGCCTTCAAGAGGGTCCCGAAACAGCCCAAGAGGACCCCAAGACATCCCACAACTACTCCAAGACGACACAAGCGGCCCTAAAGACGGCTCCAATCCAAGAGTGTGCCCAGACGGGGGATCCGAACGGACATTTCGAGCCCTCTGCCCCGAGAGGCTCCCAGGAGTCTCAAGAGATTCTCGAGAGGTCTCAAGAGGCCCACAAGAGATCCCCAGGAAGCCCGAAAAGGCCCTCACAGGCTTCCAAC
The DNA here is from genome assembly GCA_963575745.1 of Prorocentrum cordatum. Taxonomy (NCBI): domain Eukaryota; class Dinophyceae; order Prorocentrales; family Prorocentraceae; genus Prorocentrum; species Prorocentrum cordatum. The sequence goes on along the minus strand of CAUYUJ010000750.1, from coordinate 65,854 downwards.
AGGCCACCAAGAGGCTCCCAAGAGGCCCCAGAGCCCCTCCACAGAGGCCCCCGAGAGCTTTCCGAAGAGACCCCAAGAACCACCCTTCTGGCCCACGTCAGCGTCGTCGTCGTCGCCGCCGCCGTTGTCGTCGTCCCCCTTCGGGGTCGGCGGCGCCGGCCGTAAGGCCTTCGCAATGCGAGGGATCTGGACATACAGAAACACCTACATTCCCCAATCAGTGCTTGCACGGAAGGGGCCCTAGCGGACATGGAAAGATTTGGCAAAAGTCTCTCGCCGATTTTGGTGGCTGGCTAGGTTCCTGGGTTCCTGGCTCCGGGTTCCCAAATTCCTGGTCATTGGTTCCGGGCCGAATTCGGTGGGTTCCGGGTTCCCCGTTCCCGGATGCACCGGTCGATCTCCTCATCGATCTCTTTATCGACCCCACGATTCATCAAACCATCCACTGATTGGGGCTTTTCCTTGATGTAATTCAACAACGGATGGGTAAACCTACCTTTCGGTCGGGCATGCCCCCCTACGGGGAGATTTTGGGCGAAAGATACAATTAGACAACACATGCCCCCAAATGGCCAAAACATATTTAAACCATCGTCCTTTAACTAGATCCTTCCTGTAGAGGGACAAGCGGATTACTCAGATCGGCGCCAGAGGCCCTCCCCGGCGGCTCCTCGGGCACCGCCCCCCTGGCGCGCTGGGCGCGCCGGCGAGGCGGGCCCAGCACCGATCCATGACATCCGCGCGGACATTCGACGCCCCACGCGCGCGCAATTTCCCAGCGCTCGAGCCTCGCCAGAGGCTGGCAAGACGACCAGGGCGACGTCGTCGTCCTCTGCCCGCTCCCGTCGGCGGTGGACAAACCTCCCTTTGGGAAACCTCCCCTTAGGGAGAACGGCCTGGGGCCGAAACCGACAGACCTGGGCCCGCAAAAATGACGGCCGCGACGCCCTTTCGCGGACTGAAAACGGCCAATTCGCTAATCGACGTGTCAGGGTGGGAGGTCTGTCCACCCCCGCTCCTGAACCGAGTGGATACAGTCGAAGGCCACCGACCGCACAGCGTGGACCACATAGAGGGTGAGCTCCGAGGCGCCCGCCGCCAGGGCGTCGCAGAGCGCGGCCGCGCAGTCTCCCAGCTCCGCCGGCTCGCCCAGCGTGCGCAGCAGGCCAAGGACGGTGCTCGTGTGCAGCACCAGGGGCGCGGCCAGGGCGGGCCACTTGCCCTCGCGGAGCGGCTGGAGCTCGAGGAGGGCAGCTGCGGTGTCGTAGGCGTCGCGCTCCGGCTGCGGCATCGCGAGCATGGCGCGCCGCCCGAAGAGCCTGCCCTGGGTGCAGCGGGTGAAGAACAGCTCCGAGACGTCCTGAAGGAGCGCGTCCCTGGCGTTCAGCACGATGTAGAAGTCCGACTGGACCTCGCTGGCTGCCTTGAGCCTCACAGCCTGCTGGGCACGCCACTCGTCGGCACCCCTTGGCAGACTCACGCTTAGAAATCTCACTTCGCCATGCAGTTTCAGTACGGCTAGAATGTTTGTCAACTGCTCGGAGAACTCGTCTGGAGAAGTCAGAGAGACCCACACAAGGATCACCTTACCAAGACGTCGAAGAGGATCCTGTCTGAGGATCGCGTTCGCAGTGATCTCCATGGCGCACAGGTCTTCTCTCACCAGGGTGATAACTACAGCGGGCGCACTGGTGTCCCACTGGCAGAGATTATCGCAGCTCGTGGAGGCAGCGGTGGTGCCACTGGTTGTGTTAATTGTGGCGTTGCTGGCGACGGTGGTGGTGGTGGACGACTGAGTGGTCGCTGTGTTTGGAAAGCGCGCTGGGCCCGCGTCTCCGGGGTCACCTGCAGCCATGGGCGTCACCTGTCCAGGATGAGCGTCATCCACACCCGTGAATACCTGAGAGGAAGAAACACGCCAGCAAAGCATCCGAACAGCAGCAAAGATGCAGAGGCGGATCGAGTTGCAAGAGGTGGGCTAGTGAAAACGAACATCCCTGGAGACTCCTAAGGATTCCTAAGAAAGGCCTGGTCATGTGAACCTTCATGGATCTTTCAAAATGGATCGTGGCTGTCTGGACCGCACTGGGGCGAGAGCGAGATTCATGAATCAATCGTGAGGAAGTCTCGGGCAAAGAAACTCTCGGACCAGGCGTCCCTGGGCCCCGCGTCCCCACTGTGGGACTCTTCTGCGGAGTTTGCATGTAAAGATGAAGCCAAAGCGAAGCTAAAATCCGGCGAGGATAAATCGAGAATCTCTGGGATCCTGTGGTTCTGGAGGATGTATCGGGCGCCGCGGCCTTCTCAGAGCGGTACAGCATACTCTGAAAGCGTTTCAGAACGCTCTGGAAAGAACTGGTCCTCGTCCTGGCCCCGTCCGATGTTTGTTCCACTATCGCGTCTTACTAGCGAAACGATATTGGGGAAAAACTGTATCAGCATACATCGACGGAGGTCCGCGCGAATTGTGGATCGGCGCTGGCTCTTGCTTCTCCCAGGGGCAGCGGCGGAGCCGACAGGGGAGCCAGCACCGACGAAGGAAATCTGCGCGAACCTCTGGGAATATAGAATCGGTCAAACTGTCTGGCACACCCGACATGGATCCTGGAAGAAACGATACTCACGATACCCAGCAGCAGGCATTTCACAAAACAACCAGCTGTCGTACAGCGTCCGTGGCGACGCCGACAGCGAGTCCTCCTGACATTGGGCAGCACCTGCCGTCGGTGTGAGTCCCCGCTCTGTCCGTATTCCGATCGTACCGAACTCTCTCAGACCTCCGACATCGCGCTTGTTTCAGGTCGGGCATGCCCCCCGACAGGCGAACTTTGGACGAAACATGAAAAATGAAATAAAAATATTCCCAAAAAGTCAAACAATACTAAACACATCGTCCCCTGACTATCGATGTGTCTATTCTGAATATTCCCCCTGTAGAGGGACGCGCCCGACCTAACGCTTGTTTCACGACAGTGGGCCCCAAGAGGTCTCGACCCCTCCCGCATGACCGGTTCGTCGTCCCTGGCCATCCTTGTGAACATTTTGTCGCAGAAGGCATCTATACACCACCACCGTGCCAAGACAGGGCCATCCTGGGCCCCAGGATGGTGTATACGCCCTCCTGGCCGAGGCCAAGAGGGTCTATACACCATCCTGGGGCCCAGGATGGCCCTGGCCTGGCACGGTGGTGGTGTATAGATGCCTTCGTCGGAATTTTGTTCTGTCGCAGGTGTCCCTCATCCTGCTTGCTCTTCTCCGTCTTTTCTTACGATTCTGACTATGGTGTTTCTTCTCCGTATTGTTATTGTCAGGAGGTCGGTTCTTATTCGTAGTAACGTTTGTATGATTAGTTTTATGATTATTGTTACGCGTATTATTGTCATGAGTATTGATAGCATTGTTAGGACTGATAACATGATTAGTTTTACTGTCAGTAACATTGTTATGATTAGTGTTATGGTGCTCCCTTCTTTGACCCCAGGGGCCTCCCCCCGCCGAGGCCGGGGGGCATCCGTGAGATTCATGGCCAGCACATGCTCTTGGCCAGGCGCTGCTTGCTTGGGGGCAGCAAGCGGGAGGGGGGGGGAGGAGGAAAGAACGGAACACCTGACGTGCAGAGCTGGGGCCCCCTCGTGGTCCTTTGAAGGCACCCGTCGCGCAACCCGCGATACCCCCCCCCCCGAATGATCGCCCCCTCGTGCGAAATCCCACGCCAAACACACACACAACCACACACACAACAAAACACATAAACAAACACACACATGCACACATGCACCAAAGGGAAAACTTCCTGGAGACCAGGACGGCAAACTGCCGTATGGGCACCTCCGCCCGAGGAGGCCGGGGTTGTTCTTCTGTCACAGCGCGAGGAGGTCTGGGTGATCTCTGAAATCCGACGGTGCGAACAGAATGCAACAGCGAGACAAGTCACGATCAATACCCTGGACCCCGTCCTCCTGCTGCATTTCTCTAAACAAATGTTCAAACTGAGCGACGACGCCCAGCTCGGACAAAAATCAGACGCCAGCACCTCAGGGTCCTGTTCTTCGTCGCGAGGGGCGAACGTAGCCAGATCCACGCCCTCGCAAACTGGACTCCGGGGCGCGATCCCGTGGATTTGCGGTTGCATGGACGCGTTCCGCGCGCGGCATTCGCCACCAAACGCCCCGTATCCACGAGGAGGAGGAGGAGGAGGAGGAAATGGAGGAGGAGGAGGAGGAGGAGGAGGGAGGAGGAGGAGGAGGAGGAGGAGGAGGAGGAGGAGGAGGAGGAGGAGCGCGGCATTCGACACCAAACGCCCCGTATCCACGGCACCAGGGCCCCGCCCGCGAGGCCGAGGACATGACTTTGCTTTCCAACTGCGGCTTTGGCATGGGCACCTCCGCCCGCCGCGGCTGGACGGCGCCAGCGACGCCCACGGCCATCACGTCCACGGGCACCTCTGCGGGCACGACTTGTGCCCATACCCCAGATTTCGTAATAAAGGGAGGGGGGTCTCATTTCGGGGGGGGTCTCTTCCAGGCTATCTTGGAGGGCCTGGGGGGGTCTGGGGACGCTGTTTTGGAGGGTTCTCCCACGGGGGGGGGTCTAAAACTTATCGTCTGGGAGGTATGAGACCCCCTCCATTTTAATACGAAATCTGGAGTACCCACTGAAGCTTGGAGTTTCGGGCTGACTTACCCCAAAAGCCCCGTGCGCACGGGATGTGGATCAAAAGCTGGCCCCATGTGGAGGCCCGAACCTTCTCCACATCCAGTGCGCCTCGGCCTGGTGGGGCCCCTTCAAAGACAATCCGAGACGCACTGTTCGGTGGCAACTCATGGGAGCCTCCCATACCATCTTGTCGGCTGTTGCGAACCGACGCTAATCGACGCTAGTTCGACGATCGTCGACGCTAGATCGACGCTATCACATGCACTCCCAGACGCTAGTCGACACAAAAGGCAGAATCAAGAGGCTGCACCAGGCTAGATCGACGCTGACCGACGCTCTCTCATCCACTCCCAGACGCGAAAGACAGACTTAAGAGGGTCGCCCAGGCTCCCATGATTTAGTACCAAAACAGTGGGTATGGGCAAACATCTTGCCCGCTGCCTAAATCCGCCGACCCTGTCGGCGTTTGTGAGGGGCTGTGCCGCCGTTCGTCGTCGTCGTCGTCGTCGTCGTTGCAATGCTCTAGCGAGCTTGAGAGAAATCGACCCATGTCGTAACCACGTCAAACGGAATCCCCTTCCCTTTGTCCCTTCCCCGGCGGGGGGGGGGTCACGGGGGGGTCCCGGGGGGTCCTGGGGGGTCCCGGAAGGGGTCTCGGAGAGGTCCCCGGGAGGGTCCAGGGGGGGGTCGCCACCCAAACGCGGTCCCCGCGCGGTTCCGGAACCCCGCGCGGCTTCCCGGTTCCCAAAATGGCCCCTGGAAGCCGAAAATGACCAAAGACTGAACATGTAGAACAACTCTCCCTCCCCCTCCTCCTCCTCCTCCTCCTCCTCCTTCTCCTCTTCTTTTTCTTCCTCCTCCTCCTCCTCATCCTCCTCCTCCTCCTCTTCCTCCTCCTACTGCTCACTATGGCGGACTCCGAACCCCAGGCTCGATGATCGAGGCTTTCTGGCGCCGCCAGAGCCCTGTCTTCGGCCACCCTCCTGCTCCTCCTCCTCCTCCTCCTCCTCCTCTTCCTCCTCCTCCTCCTCCTGCTCCTCCTCCTCCTTCCTCCTTCCCGCCATCCCCCTGTCCTAATCCTCCTCCCCTCCTCCTCCTCCTCCTCCTCCTCCTCCTCCTCCTCCTCCTCCTCCTCCTCCTCCGCCTCGTCCTCCTCCTCCTCCCCTCCTCCTCCTCCTCCTCCTCCTCCTCCGCCTCCTCCTCCGCCTCCGCCTCCGCCTCCGCCTCCCCTCCTCCTCCTCCTCCTCCTCCTCCTCCTCCTCCTCCGCCTCCGCCTCCGCCTCCGCCTCCGCCCTCCTCCTCCTCCTCCTCCTCCTCCTCCTCCTCCTCCTCCTTCCTCCTCCTCCTCCTCCCTCCCCATCCTCCCTCCTCCTCCTCCCCCTCCTGCTCCAACCTCCACCTCCGCGCTCCTCCTCCCTGCTCCTCCCTCCTCCTCCTCCTCCTCCTCCTCCTCCTCCTCCTCCTCCTCCCTCCTCCTCCTCCTCCTCCTCCTCCTCCTCCTCCTCCTCCTCCTCCCCCTCCTCCTCGCTTCCTCCGCCTCCTCCTCCGACCTTTGGACGCCCGAAATGGGTACGGAAAAGATGGGCACAATGCCCAACAACAAATTTTGCCCCAAACCCGCAGCGGCCGCTGCTGGGCGGGCGGCCCTCTGTCTCAAAGGTACACAAGCCGCGACGACACCGACAACCAGTCCTGTTCAAAATTAGCAAGAACTGCTGTTGAGCATTGTACCCTTAAGTCGGGCATGTCCCCCATACAGGGGGATTTTCGATGACGAACAAACAAAAACCCAAACATAGTCAAATAACAATCCAAACATCGTCAGGGGACTATGTTTGGACTATGGTTTGACCTATTTGGGGTACTTTTAGGTTTTTTTTGTTTTGTTGTTTGATTTTTCGTTGAAAATCCCCCTGTAGGGGGACACGCCCGACATAAGACTTGCTGCTCGAACTCTTGCCCGCGACCTCTACCCGCCGTGCCCTGGCGAGCCCGCCGCGCCCCCCCGCCGGGGCCGCGCCGCCCGCCGCGGGGCCGCCGCCGGCGGCGAGCCTCCAGGCGAGGCAGCCCGCCAGCCCGACCTCGCGGCGGATTTTGGGTCGCGCGCGTCCCCCCACGGGCGGATTCGGAAGGGAAAACCGAAGGTGTTCAGAAGTAGTCAAAGAGAGTTCAAACCAAATCGTGCACATCGGATGTGTGGTTCTATGTTTGAGCATTCCTCCTGTAGAAGGACATACCCGACATAACGCTGGATCTGTGTGGGGGGGGGGGGGGGCCTTCCCTGGAGGAGAGGAGGAGGAGGAGGAGGAGGAGGAGGAGGAGGAGGAGACTTAGACATCCCTGAGCGAAGACAAACAGAGTTATCCGACTGAGTTCGAGCGTTGGCACTGGTGGGAAAATCACACGGGCCCCTCCACAACACTTTCAGTTGTGAGCTGCGGGCGCGGAGGTGGCGGCCCATTCGTCTCACGAAAGGGAGCAAGCGCAGCCGGGTGCCGCATCCTGCGGCAGAGGGCCCCCGACGGCATCCCCTGCCACAGGACCCGGACACCGCAGCGGCGCCTGCCCCCTCCCGCGCTCCGAGGAAGACGAGGAAGACACGAGGAAAGAGAAGACGAGGAAAGAGAAGACGACGAGGAAAGAGAAGACGAGGAAAGAGAAGACGAAGAGGCCGGCGCCTCCAGCACCGACCTCTTCTCGAGACCACGCGGGGCAGCGCTTTCGGCCACTCTCGGCCTCCGCGGGGCCTGGGCCCGCTCCCTTATATGCCACTCCGCTGTGCTGTCCTCTGCGCCCCCCCGGGAGGGCCGAGGCCCATGCCTCGTCCAGGCGGAGCTCGACGAGAGCTCCAAGACGGCGGCCCTGTACACCCTACGAAATGCTTAAGAAATCATGGGTTAAGAAATTCATAGTCTCAGAATTTGAATAAAAAACCACAATTTCGATTGAAATCTTAGGATTCACATTGAAACATTAAGAATCATCGAGACTCTGGCCGAAAACGCAAGTTTTCTTAAACATCGCCTGGGGTGTACTTCGGGGTTAGACAGACCCCCCTGTAGTGAAACGTGGTTTGGTGAAAACGACCCGAGGCCCAAACCTGGCGGGCGCAGGCCTGGAAAATCACGGCCAGGGGCGCCCACTCGCGAGCCGAAAACGGACCACTCACGAATCGACGTGCCACTGTTGGGGGTCCTGTCCACCCCCGACTATGCTGCGCCGAGCGGCCCACTGTGGGCTATGCACTCAGGCTGCGGAGCTGGCTCGACGGGATGGTCACAGGAAGGACACGAACCATCGCGGGGGGCCTCCCCTGCCTGTCGAGGCCTCCGGCGCCGACCTCCTCCCGCGATCACGAGGGAGGAAAGCGTTGGCGCCACTGTCGGGAGCGGCCAAAGAGGGGAGTGTCCAAGAGGGGGGGGGTGCAAATCATGACCGGCGGCATGTGCGCGGCCCAGCGGGGGGGCCAGGGACGTAATGAAATAAGAAGAGGCGCCATGAAATCTGGGGAAATATCATGGCCCCCGCCATGATGTCCACCCCCCCTTAGTCATCACCCCCCTCTTTTCCGCCCCCGGCACTGGGGGCGTGGGCCCGTTGCCGGAACGGCATGGCGGCCTGAGAACAGGTCCAGACCTCTGGGGGCCGACCGCTTGAACTGGATACGACGTCGGAGATCTGGGGCCCCTGAGGGGGGGGGGGGGGGGGCGATCGTGGGGGAGGGGCGGCTCTGCGTGGCGAGAGTCGGGTGGGGATCGGCGACGCATCGCCGATCGTTCGGCGGTAGGCCTCCGGCAGTGCAAGCGCAGGTGCACGGGCGGGGTGGGCGCTGACGGCGAAACCGCAGACGGGTGTCGATGCCTCCCCCCTGCAATCCGACATCGCTCGGACGTCCACTCCTCGAGGTGCGCATTCTTCGGCTTCGCGCGCGAACGTTTTCGCAAGAGGACCCAAACTGCTCCGCGATGGTTCTTGCCGAGACAAGCATCCGCCACTGTGCCTGCAGCATGTCGTGGAAAGCCCGGGGCACCGATTAAACCACGACCCGGAGACTTCTTGGGATTCCCAGGAATTCCCCGGGGATTTTCGGGGATTCTCAGGGTGCGTGCACGCCCGCGCGCGCGAGCCCTCTGGTCGCGCCGCCGGCCAATCGTGGACCCAACAAGCGCCCAATAGGGCCGAAGATGCCTTCGAGAGGGTCCAAGAGTGCCCCAAGACGCCCAAGATGGACTCAACACGTCCGGACAGGCCCCGAAGACGTCCCAAGAGTTTTCCAAGAGGCATCCCAAGAGGGCCCCGAGAGGCACAAATCGTTGACTATCCGTGGGCTTTTGAAGCTCACTGGCCCCAAACGAGGGCCCCAAGACGGCCTTACTAAGACGGCCCAAGAGGCGCCCAAGACGGCCCAGAAGGGCCCACAGACGGCCCCAAGAGGGGGCCCAAATGGGGAGCCCGAACGGGCAGTTCGAGAGCCCTAAGAGGCTCCCAAGAGGCCCCCAGAACTGTTCCCAAGAGGCCTCCGAGAGCGCCCCGAAGGGACCCCGAGAAGAATCCCTGAGAACTCTGACCCACAACCCAGGTACGGTGGTGGGATGGTCCGACGGCCACCAGATCCGCCGCCCCCTGTTGGCTTGCCACAGGCGTGCTGGGCCTGCTAGACCCTAGACGGTTTTGGTTCCTGGGGCTTCGGCCCAACGCGCTGGCCACCTGGAAGGGACCGCAAACTGCACATGTCAACCTTTCACGCCCAAGATGGTCCCAAATGGAATGCATCCAAGACGGCCAAGATGGCCCAAAATGGCCTCCACGTCTGCCTAAATTGGTTCAAGATGGCCTCTAAGACGGCCCAAGAAGCCACCAAGACGGCCCGAATTGCCTCCCAAGAGGGCTCCAAGACGGCCCAAGAGGGCTCCAAAAGGTTCTCCAGGATGGCCCGAAGAGGTGAGGAGGGATGTTAGCTTTTGCTTCTTTTCGGCCTTCAGACTGCACAAGAGTCCCCCAAAATCGCCCCAAGATCGCCCAAGAGACCTCCAAGATGGCTCCATGACGGCCCACGAGTCCCCCGAGACAGCCCCAAGAGGACCCCAAGACTGCCCAAAAGCGCTCCAAGACGCCCAAGATAGCCTTCAAAACGACCGTGAAGCGCCCCAAGGCGGTCCTCAGTCGGTTCAGAGAGGCCCCCAAGACGGCTTCCGACGGCGTCATACGGGCCAGGGATGCCCTCAGACGGCCAAAGAGGCCCGCGAGAAGCCAACCAAAGGCCCCCCAAAGGCCCAAGGAGGCCCCCAAGATGCTTTCAAAAGGCTCCAAGGAAGCTCCAAGGAGACCGCATGAGTGCCCCCAGAGGCTCCCAAGATGACCCCTCCTCCGCCTCCTCCTCATCCTCGTGATCTTCCCCGCCATCCTCCCCCGAGTGTTCCCCGATGGGTTTCTACAAGGCTGGGGGAACGCATGGACCGACAGCTTCGGACACATTGGCGATTCCAACATGCAGGGGGCGGCGGTGATTCGCCGTAGGCGTCTTCGATCCGCCGCCCCCTGTTAATTTATCACAGGGGTGCCTGACGTGCTAAACGCTATACGGCTTGGATTTGGTTCCTTTTCGAAATGAAATCCCACTGGCGCGAAATTTCCAGGCAAGGTGGTCGCAAAGGCTTCTGCTGCTCAAGATGGCCCCAAAGACGGCCCAAGAGGCCTACTATTCACACAAGATGGCCTCCAAGACAGCCCTGGCGCAGCCAAGAGGGCCTCAAGTCGGCCCAACGAGGCCCCCAAGACGGCTTCTGACTGCGTCATACGGGCCAGGATCGCCCTAAGACGGGCAAAGAGGCCCGCAAAAGCCAACCAAAGGCCCCCAAGAGGCCAAGGAGGCCGCCCCAAGATGCCTTCAAGATGCCTTCAAGAGGCTCCCAGGAGGCCCCAAGAGTGCCCCCAGAGGCTCCCAAGATGCCCCCTCTTCCTCCTCCTCCTCCTCCTCCTCCTCCTCCTCCTCCTCCTCCTCCTCCTCCTTATCGTCCCCGCCATCCTCCCCCGCGTGTTCCCCGATGGGTTTCTGCAAGGCTGGGAGAACGCATTGACCGACAGCTTAGCAGAGCTCTTGCCACAACCCTCGGCCACGGGGGCGATTCCAGAAAAGGCAGTAGGGGCGGCGGGGATTCGCCGTGGGTGTTTCCGATGCACACGTCCGAGCGGTGCCAAGGCTAAACCTATCCCCGCCCCCATTACGCTGCCCCTGATCCCCTGGACCGGCCACCCGCGTCAAATCTTAGGTCGGGCATGTCCTCCTGCAGGCGGATGTTGGAGGAAACCTTAAAGTAGCCCCAAAAAAGTTCCAAATTACGCTACCGAGGAACCCCACATACTTGATTTAAAACTTATATGTTTGCCTGCCGCGGAACTGCTACGCCTGCCGCGCTTTGCGAGCGTGCGACCCCTGCGCACCCCCCCTTGGTGTCGAGGAAATGCTACGCCTGCCGCGCTTTGCGAGCGTGCGACGGATAGAGACCGCACCCCCTGCGCACCCCCCCTGGTGTCGAGGAAATGCTGCGTTTGCCACGCTTTGCGAGCGTGCGACGGATAGAGACCGCACCCCCTGCGCCCGCCCGAGGAAATGCCACGCCTGCCGCCCTTTGCGGGCGTGCGACGGATAGAGACCGCACCCCCTGCGCACCCCCTTGGTGTGGAGAAAATGCCACGCCTGCCGCGCTTTGCGAGCGTGCGACGGATACAAACCGCACCAACTGCGCACCCCCTCTCGTGTCGATGAACTACCACGCCTGCCGCGCTTTGGGAGCGTGCGACGGATGGAGACCGCACCCCCTGCGCCCCCCTGTGGTGTGGAGGAAATGCCACGCCTGCCGCGCTTTTCGAGCGTGCGACGGATACAGACCGCACCAACTGCGCACCCCCTCTCGTGTCGATGAACTACCACGCCTGCCGCGCTTTGCGAGCGTGCGACGGATGGAGACCGCAACCCCTGCGCACCCTCCTGGAGTCGAGGAAATGCCACGCCTGCCGCGCTTTGCGAGCGTGCGACGGATAGAGACCGCACCAACTGCGCACCCCCTCTCGTGTCGACGAAATGCCACGCCTGCCGCGCTTTGCGGGCGTGCGACGGATAGAGACCGCGCCCCGTGCGCACCCCCCTGGTGTCGAGGAAATGCCACGCCTGCCGCGCTTTGCGGGCGTGCGACGGATAGAGACCGCACCCCGTGCGCACCCCCCTGGTGTCGAGGAAATGCCACGCCTGCCGCGCTTTGCGAGCGTGTGTTTGTGTGTGTGTGAGTGTGTTTGTGTGTGTGTGTGTGTGTTGCCGTGCATGTGTTGAGCGCGGGTGAGGAGAGGAAGGGGGGGAGGGAGGAGGGGAGGAGGGTGAGGAGGAGGAGACGCGGGTGCGCCGCGGCAGGGAAGAAAACCATAACCCCACGAAACATGTGGGGAACTAATCAAACCTAGTCAAAAAGTCGTACCCAAACTATTTTTGCGACAATTTCTGATTATGAAGGGGGCCTGGGACACACGAACAAATGGACACGAATAACAGGAGCCCCAATGTTTTCCTACAGTTTCTGGGTTCTCGTCTCCCGCCCCCATTTCCCATGTTTTCGTATATTTTCCTGGGAGCCGACGATTAATTGTGTCTGTGTGTTTTCCCCTCCTGAGATATTTCTCATGGCCGGCGGCACGTGCGCGGCCCAATGGGAGGGGCAAGGGACGGAATGAAATAAGAAGAGGCGTCGTGAAATATGGGAAGACATCATGGCCCTCGCCGGGATATCTACCCCCCCCCCCCCCGTAATCACCCCCCTCTTTGCCGCCCCCGAGATTACTCCTCCTGGGACGCACAGAGACATACGAATACTATATGTCCTCCTTGGAGGCGCGCGTCTGACCCGAAGATATAATATACCTATGTTGATGTATATCGTTTCCCGAGCGCCGTGGCCAGAAAGCGCCCGCTACGGCGCATATACTCGAACATCTCTCGGTGCGCGCGTCGCCCCTGGGCGGGCGACGCACATATAGTTTACAGTAGGGGCTCGACCGCAAGGAACCTGCCACAAGAAACCCGACCCTGAGACACCAGGGCGCCCATTCACTTTCGGCGTGGGCACGTCGCGCTTTCTGTCGCAGAACCCTCGAAGCCCCAGAACCCCAGGGCACCCTGGGGGTGGAGAAGGAGGAGGAGGAGGAGAAGGAGGAGGAGGAGGAGGAGTTGGAGGTGGAGTTGGAGTTGGAGAAGGAGGAGCAGGAGGAGGAGGAGGAGGAAGAGGAGGAGGGTGCCACCCTGGGGGCGAGCAGGGTGTCTCTTGGCATGGGCCTCCACTGTAAGCATGCTGGGGCGACGCCGATCCTCCTGCCGAGGCGCGCGCCTGCCTGGACAGCCCAGTCCTTGGTGGTCCCCAAACGTGGTGGTGAGAACACCTCCTCCTCCTCCTCCTCCTCCACCACCTCCTCCTCCTCCTCCTCCTCCTCCTCCTCCTCCCCCTCCCTCCTCCTCCCCCTCCTCCTCCCCCTCCTCCTCCTCCCCTCCTCCTCCTCCTCCGTCCTCGGGCGGCCTGCGGCACCGGAGAGACGGGGAGTGCACCAGAGGCTGTGCGGCGAGGCCACCCCGGCGGCCACGCTGGCCGCAGGGGAGGGGGAGCCGCCGCGGGCTGGGCGGCAGGCAAGGTGCCGTTGCTTGGTGGTCCCCAAACGTGGTGGTGAGAACACCCGGTGGTGAGTTTTGGGCGATTTGGGTAATAGTTTTCGAGCGCTGGCTGGCCCAGGACACGCAAAACCTCGTGGCGACCGCGTGTCCCAAAAACCCGGTGGCGACCCAGAACTATTCTGTTGGGGGGAGTCGGGGTCACCACCGGGTGTCTCACCACCTGGTTTGGAGACCACCAAAGTCCCGAGGCGGCCCGAGGGCCTCCCGGAGCGGCCGCACCCCACGGCCGCCCGTGGGCCCCCCCCCCCCCCGAGCGGCCAGAGGCCCCGGCAGAACAACAAAAAAAAGCGAGGCCAGGCCTCGGCCGCCTCGGGTGCCGCCCGGACGCCTCGGGCGGGGGCTCCACGGACTGCCTCCAGGTCGGGCCTGCCCCTCGAGGGGGGGAATCTTCAAACATAGCCGAAAAGTAGCCAGGGTAATATGTTTTGGACTTTTGGACCATTTGGGCATATTTTTGGAATATCTTTTTCATTTTTCGTCGAAGCTCCCCCTGTAGGGGGACACGCCCGACTACAGACTACCTGTAGGTCGGGTGGGTTCTCCTACATGAGGCGTTAAATGAATAGTGCAAAATCATCAGAAAATATACCAAAATGGTCAGAGAGGCCAGGCCTCGGCTGCCTCTGGTGCCGCCTGGACGCCTCGGGCGTGGGACTCACGGACTGCCTGCCAGACCACCTCAACTCGGGGGCGCGCAAACATGGATTAGCGATCCGTGGACTTGGCGCGCGGTCACCACATCCATGGATCAGGGGGGGTGCCCTCCCCAAAATGCGACCGGTGCCGCCTCGCTCGGCGGAGGAAATCATCGATTTCCCATGCCAACGGGGCCCGTCGCTAATCCACGCCCCCCTGATCCATGTTTGCGATCACCTGACTCTGGTACCACCTGGACGCCTCGGGCGTGGGAGTCACGGACTGACTAACAGACCACCCCGACCTACCCTTAGGTCGGGCCTGTCCCCCTACAGGGGGATTGTGGACACAAATTGACAACATGCACCAACAATACTTTGAACATATTCGAAAATAGTCCGACAAATTGTCCCTGTACCAGTTCTTGGCTGGTTTCGAATCTTCCTTCTGTGGGCGGACGGGCCCGACGTAAACCGAACCCGAAGACCCAAATTTCGGGCTGGGGGGTGGAGGGGTACGGGTTCCACACGTGTTTCTGCAATGGGACCACTTCGCCCTCCCTCCGGGACTTCGCCTCCGGCTCCTGTCCGAGGCGTACCTCTTCCTGTGCAAGCTCTTCGGCACCGCCTGCACCCTCCGGCCGCCTGAGGCCCCACCCGCCCGCGCCCTGTCTCCCCAATTCGTGCTCTGCGCGCCCCGCCCAGCTCTTAACCGGAAGAGGCCCGCTCTCGACCCGCAGACCCAAAAAAATCGGAGGGCACCAACTATACACCAACACCGATCCTGGCCCAGGATCACCCTGGGCCCAGGATCGGTGTATATGCCTTCTTGCGCAAGGCAGGAGGGCGTATACACCGATCCTGGGCCCAGGGTGATCCTGGGCCAGGATCGGTGTTGGTGTATAGTTGGTGCCCTCCTAAAACAAGTGTTTCTCCCATGGGGGTCAAAACGGTTTCTCCCTGTGCTCCTCCATCGGGGTGCAGGCTCTCCCCGGTTCCGCGCCCCCCCCCCCCCCTCCCCCCGGAAACGGAGGCCAAGCTGGGGCCTTCGAGTTGGGCTGGGGCGGTTCGGTGGGTGGTGATCCATGGGGGGAGCGTCAGGTCGGGCGAGTCCCCCTGCAGGGGGATTTTCGACGAAAAAGAGAAAAAACACTCAAGCAGTACTCCAAAATGCTCAGACGATGCTCAACAAAAAGTCCCCCTACTATTGTTTGACTATTTTTGAGTTTTCCCCCTGTAGATGGACCGCCCCGACTGAAGGGGAGCGATGCATGGGGGGGGAGGCAGGTGCACTTCTCGGGCCCCAGAGGCCCCCTTTTCAGCCCCTTTTCAGTCCTCAAAAAAAGGCTCCTCGAGGGGGCCCGGGAGGGCTCCTGCTCTGCAGCCCTCGCTGCCGCCCCCCCCCCCCCCCCGGCATCGCCATCGCAGCCCCCCCCCCTCCCCATATGACGCGAACGCCCAGCGCCGCTGAGTCCAGCAGGTGCCGGGACAGAGAGCCCCCCCCCCCAAGAGTCTTGGAGACGCACACATGATGTGTGCATGTGTATGTGTATGCGTATGCGTATTTATATATGTTATATATATACATATATATATATATATATACATACATACATACATACATACGTCTACATACTATAAAGCAAAAGAGCCATCGCTGGCTATATATGGTCCAGGGTCTGTCCTCCCCCAACCAGATGGCGTGGTGTCCAGCCCCCCCCCATGATGGGTGCCCCCCCCCCCTCCCCCTGTGGTGTGCTGTGCTGTGGTGTGGACGGGTGGTTTGCGCACGTGCATGCGTGCATGCGTGTCCCCCCGCCGCCCCCCTGTGGGTGTGGCGTGGTGTGGTGTGCTGTGGTGTGGTGGTTTGCGCACGTGCGTGCGTGTACCCCCCCCCTGTTGGTGTGCTGCGTGGTGGTTGTGTTTGTGCGTGTGTGCGTGCGTGCCTGCGCGTGCGCGCTTTGGGCGCGTGTCTCTGGCGTAGTCGTCAGCAAAGGCAGCGCCGTCATCGTCGTCGTCTTCACGATCGTCGTCGTCGTCGTCGTCGTCGTCGTCGTCGTCGTCGTCGGCTTAGCAAAGTCGTCGTCGCCGCCGTCGTCAACACCGTCGTCGTCGTCGTCGTCGTCGTCGTCGTCGTCGTCGTCGTCGTCGTCGTCCCCGTCGTCTTCGCCTTCGTCGCCGTCGTCGCCGCTGTCGTCGTCGCCGTCGTCGTGCCCGCCGCCCCCCCCCATACCATCTGGGGGAGAGACGTGGGAACCCTGGGACCCCTACCATCTGGGGGGGGGGGACGTGGGCACCCGACGCCCTGGATCAAATGTAGAGTGCATGCCGCTGTTGAACGTTTCCCGCTCGAACCTACCCAAATAATGCAGACTATAACTTCTGTGCGCGGTGGCGGTTGCGAAAACAATTTCGCATGACGGGTAGACGTAAGAATGCAGACTATAACTTCTGTGCGCGTTGGCGGTTGCGAAAACAATTTCGCATGTCGGGGAGACGTAAGACACGGGTTCGGAAAGCGCGGGTTGACCTCACTGGGCCGCCAAGGAATTGTTCAGACACACTCTGAAACTTGACGCGGACCCCCGCTGCAGACATCCCACGAACGCTGGACCGTCAACACTCAGGACGGCACCGCCGAAGAGCGTCGGCCAACCCGAACTCGGGCGTGCTCGAGCCTCACGGCTCCTCGATGCTGGGAGCCCCGAGACGAAACCTCCCACTGATCCCCACGCCATCGACCAGCAGCACACCCAGCGACAGTCTGCTGCAGCTGCTGTGATGGGCCTGATTTCCACCACCACCACCATCAGTTGGAGGGGGAGGGAGTCCTCCTCCTCCTCCTCCTCCTCCTCCTCCTCCTTCGTATCCTCCTCCTCCTCCTCCTCCTCCTCCTCCTTCCCCCCCTCCATCTTATTGTGGTGGTGGTGGTGGAAAACAGGCCCATCATGCTGGGCGCCGCCGCGCCACAGGCCAGCCGCCTCAGGTCCGAAAGCTCGCCCCGGGCCTCGCCGGCATCGCTCGCCGGCTCCGCGTCGGCAGGCCGCCGCCGGCTGCGCCGGCAGCCGTGCGGACGCTCTGCCGCCTCGCTCGGCGGCTCCGCGCTCGCCAGCGGCAGCCGATACAGCAACCTTTGCTGGTGGCCGTGCTGCCGCATCGCCGCCGACATCCAGTCGACAGCGGCATGAAGTAGAGGGAGTGGCGAGAGGGCGGCAGTGGCCTGTGTCATCGAAAAGCTGAAGCCAAGCGCGCCTCTTGAGCCACCACGTGTTCGGGTGTTCGGGCGGTGACGTATCTACGGTGCCGACAACAGCACCGCACTGCGACAACGGCAACATGTATGTCGCAGTCCGCCTCGGCCTGGCATCCTAAGCCGAACTTGTCGACTGTAAACTGCTGAGAGCTCTCGGACTCAAATCGCACACACACACATATGCACCCGTGCGAAGGACAGTAGTATGAACCGCAAACGAGAAAACAAGACAAAATCTTTGCTCAACATCTTGAAGGCTGCCACGCTGTGCCCCCACCACCTGGACGCGGGGGGACCTGGGATCTGGAACGGCGCGCCGCTCTGTGAGGGCGCCAAGGCGGCTCCAAAAGATAAACAACCGCATGCCCTTTCAACACTCTCTTGCCTTCTTCGCGTCGCGACAAGAATCTCGCGGCAGCGGGTGTCTGGACAGCTTTCTGACTCTCGGGGCCCGTGGGGCCCCGGGGGAAGGTGTGGCAACAAAAACATCACGACGTCGAAGTTCTGGGACCCTCTGGCCCCGGGAAGCCTGCGCCAGGCCAGGCAAGGCCTGGCAACGGAGAGGGCACCGAGCCCCTGCCGCACGTGCTGGGCCTCGGAAGCCCCGAGGGGGTCCGCCTCGTGCCGCACGCTCCCGTCACTCTGGCCGGGCCTGGCAGGTGTGGAGGTGTGAGCAACCAACCCCCGACCCTCCTAGCACACTCTCTGGACCTGGGAGCCCTGGGAAGTGTGAGAATGCAATGGTGCTGCTCCTCCTCCTCCTCCTCCTCCTCCTTTCCTCCTCCTCCTCCTCCTCCTCCTCCTCCTCCTCCTCCTCCTCCTCCTCCTCCTCCTCCCCTCTCCTCCTCCTCCTCCTCCTCCTCCTCCTCCTCCTCTTCCTTCCCTCTCCTCCTCCTCCTCCTCCTCCTCCTCCTCCTCCTCCTCCTCCCCACTTGCGAGGGCAGCAGCGATGACGACGCTATCGACTTGGAACGGCAGCGCCACGGGGCACACAGACGTGTTTGAAGAAGAACTCCTGGACTGTTGAAGGAGGGGCCTGCGGCAAGCAAGACTTGTCCAGCACTCCTGGGTGTGGAAATCGCATGGGACGCACATTGACATACTAATTCGATATGTCCTCTCTGGAGGCCCGCGTCCAACCCGAACAGATAGTATAGCCATCTTGTAGTATATTGTTTCCCGAGCGGTGTGGCCAGAAAGCGCCCGCCACGACGCACATACTATAAGATTTCTCGGTGCCCGCGTCGCCCCTGGGGGGGGGCGACGCACACATAGCATGAGTAGGTTGGGGTGACGCCGATTAAACCTCAATGGACAGTCTGGATGTGGAAGTGTGTGTGTGCATTGAAGAGCATGTGTTTGAGACTTATTGGGCCTGGTAGTTCAAACAGTTCCAATTCGTGGGCTTGAGTGTTCAGCAGAGTTAATCAACTTAGAAACTTGCGGGGAACCATCTATTGAGTGAAAAAGCGTTGGGGTCAATGGAGGCCCCCAAAACGCAAGCAAGTGACTCCCCACGGAGCGGCCCCGCTGGAAGACATCCTTTACCTCTGCAACTATCCCCTGCCAAACCTCCCTCGTGCAGTTATGCTAATGCAGCTTCCCTGGACATGCACACACACACACACACATGAAGCGAGCGCACGGAGGTTTCCTGAATGGGGTCCGACTAGATGATGTCGGAAGGTCGTGCCGCATCGCCGAGGCATCGGCGACGTCAGCGATGCATCGGCGCCGTCGGCTTGAGGAAGATCGGGCTCCACAGCCAGCCCCATCGCCGACGCCGCGGCCACGCGGCGCGATCCTCCGCCCCCCCAGGTGCTCGGAAACTCGGAGTCCACTCGGGAGGCCTGCAGCAGCCAAACGCTTTGGTGGCCCTGGCCCCGCAGCGCCGCACCGCGACAGGACGCCCTGCGCGCGCCCCTGCCTAGTCTTAGGTTGGGCGTCCCCCCCTACAGGCGGTTTTTGGACGAATCATAAACAATACTCCAAACATGCTCGAAAATAGTCAAAACATTGTCAAACAATTGTCCCCAGACTATGTCTTGACTATTTTTGAATATCCCCCCTGTAGAAGGACAGGCCCGACTTGAGCCCAGCCCCTGCGGGGCTCTCTCCGGGAGCTCCGGAACCCGGGAGGCCGCGGCCCCTGCATGGACGTCGCTGAACTGGCCGACGCGTGCTCGATAACAGCCTAGATAAAACGTCAAGGAGGTGCCTGCCCGTGGGAGACGCTGCGGAAAAAAAAACACCAAATCTCCATGGCGGTGCCGCCCACGGGTGAGCCTGTAGTCCGCCTTGTTCATCCTTCGGTCAGGGCCCCAGTAGGCTCAGGTGGGGCGTGTCCTCAGCTCGGACGAAACATGAAAATCATCAAACAACATGTCCAAACACACTTTAAAATACTCAACAATCGTCCCCAGACTTACTCAAAAATCGTCCCCAGACTTGAGGCCGCCTAGAAATGGTCCAAAAAGAATCGGTGGCCCAGACGATCTTTTTTACTATTTCTCAATCTCCCTCCTGTAGAGGGACACGCCCGACTTAAGAGGAGGCCAGGAACAGCTGATGCCCCCCTGGCCTGGCTTACCAGCCTGGAACATATCCCTATCCGTATGCTGGGCACCTCCTCATCACGATGCCAATCTTAGGGATTCCCTATTTTTTGAGGGCGAATCCCCAAGATTGTCATCGCCTTTTGGCGTGTCAATCTTAGGGATAGGGATACGTTCGAGGCTGGTAACTGGCGACGTCAAGAGTCGCGGCCCTGGGCGACTCGGGGAAGGTCCTCTGAAGGCCCTTGCGCCGGATCCACGGGAGCCCCAGCACGTGAGCTTGAAAACTCATCCGTCGGGGATGGACAGACTCCTCTTTCGCAACACGTGGTCTAGTGAAGACGACCTCGGGCCAAAACCTGGCGAGCGCAAAGCCTGGAAACTGACGGCCGCGGCGCCCCCTGGAGAACCGAGAACGGACAACTCCCTACTCGACGTGTCAGGGAAAGAGGTCTGTCCACCCCCGAAACCGCGGGGCTCTCGAGGCCCACGCTCCCCTTCCGGTCTCAGCTGGCAGTAGGTCGGGCGTGTACCCCTACGGAGAATTTGGGACGACAAATCAAACATAGTCAACAGATACCGCAGAATGGTCAAGAAATGTTCAAAACATCGCCCCCAGATTTGTTTTCACTATCTTGGAAGGTTCCTCCTGTAGAGGGACAGTCCCGACTTCAAGCTGGCACAATCCTGCCCGACCGCGCGAACAATCAGAAAGCACGGCCAAGCAGGGAGCAGGAAGGTGTGATTAATACCCAAGCCTCTGGGAGCCACGTGCGCGAGCGATGAAACCGCCAGAACGCCTCCGGCGCAACGCGCCTGCCGCGAGACCGCGCACACCGTGCCATGGCCCAGGGCGACCCTGGCCGGGCGACGCGGTTGTTCAGTGGTGCCACTCTGCAGTGGGACGCTGCAGAGGGTAACAAGGGATACGTCGACCCCTATCCCAGGCTTCGTGGGGTTTCCGAATGGACCAGAAATTTGGGGCCCAACCCTGGGATATACGATGGGGGGGTGCCCATCCTCGATAGGGGTGCGTCCGAATAGCCCCCTTGGGGTGCATCCCAGGGTTTTTCCATTTTTCTGAGCGGCCAAACTTTTTGGGCGAAACTCGGGGATTGGGGGAGAAACATCGCCTGCGAGAGGGGTCTGACTTCGGCGGTGGGCAAGCCTCCCTTTCGTACCCCACCCTTTATCGGGGAGACGTAAGACCCGGGTACGGGGGACTCGGAAATCCCCGACGAGGTCGTCAAAAAAATGACGAGGCCGAGCCTGCATTTTGACGAGGCCTCCCGCTGCAGACATCCCACGAAACTCCTCCTCGTCAAAATCCGAGTCGCGGTCGTCAAAAAACGATTGCGAACCCGAGTCCCGGCAAACCCGGGTCTTACGCTCCCCCGAATGATGGCCGCGGCGCCCTGTCGCGGATCGAAAACGGCCCATTCGCCACTCGACGTGTCAGGGTAGGAGGTCTGTCCACCCCCGATAACTCCTCCCTGCGTTCCCATTGCCGCGGCGGCGGCGAGGTCGGCTCGCCCGGTCGCGATTGATGGTCGGGCGGCCCTCGACGATCAGCGGGTCACAACCTCGGGCCGCGGCCACTGCCCCTCTCCAAGCCCGTCCCCCTGGAATCAAGTCCTGCTGGTTTGGTGGGATGGGGTCCGGCGAAACGGGCGGGGGGCATCATCCCTCCCAGAAATGCATCTGGACGGCCCAAACTGGCTTGGAAATGTGCGCCAAAGGCTACAAGACGCCTCAACGTGGCGCCCGTATGACTCAAGATTGAAGCGAGGCGGCCCAAGATGATTTCAAGGCAGCCCTATGAGCTTCCAAGACGTTCCCAGGGAGCTCCAAGAGAGACCTCCCAGAGGGCCTCAACAAGCAAGCATCGCTCTATTCATTTCGGGAAACGGGCATTTCCAAATATTCGTCTTTGGGAGACAACCTCCGAGGCCCATCAAATACGCTTTTTGGGCCTCCAACGCGTCCAAGATGGCCTCCGAGGCTTCCCAAATCGCCCCAGAACGGCCCGATTAAAAACCCAAGAGGGCCCCAAGACGGCCGACGAGACCTCCTGCACAGCCCCGGAGGGCCCCAGGAACTACCCAAAACAGCCCCAGATGGCCACAAGACGGCCCCAGAGGGGCCCAAGGCCCAAGATGATTCACGAACCAAAATGCGCCTTTGACGACCCAGGAAGGCGTCGAATGACACCAGAGGGCCCAAAAAACGCTCTGAATCGCCATCCCCCAAACGTTCCAACGCCCCTCGGTGTCTGCTCTCTGGCCGGCGTCGACGTCGGACCGACGATGGCGGCGCGCTTCAGCATTTCCGCCACTGCGCCCCCTAGCACGTTGAACGTGGTAGGACGCCGTGTGCCATCTGGAATGGATCTTGCAAGTCGCCCCCGTTCCTCGTCCTCCTCCTCATCCCGCTCCTCTCCCTGCTGAGGCTAAAGGAGCGCCAGAAGCCACGACCATGCTGGATGGCACCGGGATGTTCGCGGAAAAGTTCGGGTACCCCAAATCGGAGGAGACGACTACGGCCAGCTCACCCACTGGAGCCTGTTGGCTCTCCAAGAGGAAGAAATATGAGTGAGGTTTCTCGGAACGCTACTCTAGGCAAGTTGTGAGCTGGCCGTGCTGGTAGACAGTGAGGAAAATCATTCGCGAGGTTTCTCGGCACGCAAATCATGACAGCCAGTACGGGCACAACAGAGCGCCCTCATCGCCATCGCAATGGGAAGTATTTTTCCCAACCATCCTGTGGTGTTGGGTCCTCGTTTTGAAGAGACGGTGGCCCGCGTCTCCTCCTCTCCTCCTCCCCCCCCTCCTCCTGCCACACCCATTTCGGCACACCCCTCACACGTTTCGTGGCCCCACAGGGAGCTCCACCGAAGGCCCCAGTGCTGCCGCCCGCATGCGTCCCGCACACCCAATTCGGCACACCCCTCACACGTTTCGTGGCCCCATAGGGAGCTCCACCGAAGGCCCCAGTGCTGCCGTCCGCATGCGTCCCGCACACCCATTTCGGCACACCCCTCACACGTTTCGTGGCCCCATAGGGAGCTCCACCGAAGGCCCCATGGCTGCCGTCCGCATGCGTCCCGCACACCCATTTCGGCACACCCCTCACACGTTTCGTGGCCCCACAGGGAGCTCCACCGAAGGCCCCAGTGCTGCCGTCCGCATGCGTCCCGCACACCCAATTCGGCACACCCCTCACACGTTTCGTGGCCCCATAGGGAGCTCCACCGAAGGCCCCAGTGCTGCCGCCGCATGCTTCCCGCACACCCAATTCGGCACACCCCTCACACGTTTCACATATTCGCAGCCGACCCTCACACGTTCGTGGCCCCATGAATGCGCCGCCCCGGAAGGCCCCAGTGCTGCTGCTGCCCGCATGCGTCCCGTCCCCCCCCTCACACGTTTCGTGGCCCCATAGGGAGCCCCACCGAAGGCCCCAGTGTGTGCCCGCATGCGTCCCGCACACCCAATTCGGCACACCCCTCACACGTTCGTGGCCCCATAGGGAGCTCCACCGAAGGCCCCAGTGCTGCCGCCCGCATGCGTCCCGCACACCCATTCGGCACACCCCTTCACACGCTTTCGTGGCCCCATAGGGAGCCCCACCGAAGGCCCCAGTGCTGCCGCCCGCATGCGTCCCGCACACCCAATTCGGCACACCCCTCACACGTTTCGTGGCCCCATAGGGAGCCCCACCGAAGGCCCCAGTGCTGCCGCCCGCATGCGTCCCGCACACCCAATCGGCACACCCCTCACACGTTTCGTGGCCCCAAGGGAGCCCCCACCGAAGGACACACTGCTGCCGCCCGCATGGTTCCCGCACGCCAATTCGCACCTCCCCTCACACGTTCGTGGCCCCATAGGAGCCCCTCCGAAGGCCCCCCCAGTGCTGCCGGCCCGCATGCGGCCTGACACACCAATTCGGCACACCCCTCACACGTTTCGTGGCACCCATAGGGAGCCCCGCGAAGGCCCCAGTGGTGCCGCCCGGCATGCGTCCCGCCCCCCCGCCCAATTTCGGCACACCCCTCACACGTTTGTGGGCCCCATAGGAGCCGCACCGAAGGCCCAGTGTGCTGCCGCCCGCATGCGTCACCCACACCCAATGCGGCACACCCCTCACACGTTTCGTTGCCCCATAGGGAGCTCCACCGAAGGCCCCAGTGCTGCCGCCCGCATGCGTCCCGCACACCCAATTCGGCACACCCCTCACACGTTTCGTGGCCCCATAGGGAGCTCCACCGAAGGCCCCAGTGGCGGCGCTCACATGCGCATGCGTCCCGCATACAAATTTCGGCACATCCCTGACAGGTTTCGTGGCCCCATCATCCACCGGAGGCCCCAGTGGCGGCGCTCACATGCGTCACCCACACCCACCCAATTCGGCACACCCCTCACACGTTTCGTGGCCCCATAGGGAGCTCCACCGAAGGCCCCAGCGGCCGCGCTCACATGCGTCCCCGCCACCCATCCCGGCACGCCCCTCACAACAACAGGTTTCGTGGCCCCATAGGGAGCTCCACCGAAGGCCCCAGTGGCACCGCCCGCATGCGTCACCACCCGCACCCAATTCGGCACACCCCTCACACGTTTCGTGGCCCCATAGAGAGCTGCACCGAAGGCCCCAGTGGCGGCGCTCACATGCGCCCCCGCCACACATCCCAGTACACCCCTCACGCGCTTCGTGGCCCCATAGGGAGCTCCACCGAAGGCCCCAGTAGCGGCGCTTACATGCGTCTCCGCCACCCATCCCGCCCCCCCCCCCCCCCCCGCAGCAGCATCATGTTTCGGGGACCCATAGGGAGCTCCACTGGAGGCCCCAGTGGCGGCCCGCACATGCGTTTCCGCCACCCATGTCGGCACGCCCCGCGCGTGTTTCATGTCCCCATAGGGAGCTTCGCCGAATGCCCCAGTGGCACCCATCTCGGCACACCCCTCACACGCTCCGTAGTCCTACCCTATAATAGTGTACCCTACGGTACTCAAATTAGCCTGGCGAAAAACCCAACCACATGCAGTTGTTAGTACCGCGGCTGCGGGTTTCATCTTCAATGAACTCCCCATACGACTACGGAGCGTGTGAGGGGTGTGCCGAGATGGGTGCCACTGGGGCATTCGGCGAAGCTCCCTATGGGGACATGAAACACGCGCGGGGCGTGCCGACATGGGTGGCGGAAACGCATGTGCGGGCCGCCACTGGGGCCTCCAGTGGAGCTCCCTATGGGTCCCCGAAACATGATGCTGCTGCGGGGGGGGGGGGCCGGGATGGGTGGCGGAGACGCATGTAAGCGCCGCTACTGGGGCCTTCGGTGGAGCTCCCTATGGGGCCACGAAGCGCGTGAGGGGTGTACTGGGATGTGTGGCGGGGACGCATGTGAGCGCCGCCACTGGGGCCTTCGGTGCAGCTCTCTATGGGGCCACGAAACGTGTGAGGGGTGTGCCGAATTGGGTGCGGGTGGTGACGCATGCGGGCGGTGCCACTGGGGCCTTCGGTGGAGCTCCCTATGGGGCCACGAAACCTGTTGTTGTGAGGGGCGTGCCGGGATGGGTGGCGGGACGCATGTGAGCGCGGCCGCTGGGCCTTCGGTGGAGCTCCCTATGGGGCCACGAAACGTGTGAGGGGTGTGCCGAATTGGGTGGGTGTGGGTGACGCATGTGAGCGCCGCCACTGGGGCCTCCGGTGGATGATGGGGCCACGAAACCTGTCAGGGATGTGCCGAAATGGGTGCAGGGGACGCATGCGCATGTGAGCGCCGCCACTGGGGCCGTCGGTGGAGCTCCCTATGGGGCCACGAAACGTGTGAGGGGTGTGCCGAATTGGGTGTGCGGGACGCATGCGGGCGGCCCGCTGGGGCCTTCGGTGGGGCTCCCTATGGGGCCACGAAACGTGTGAGGGGTGTGCCGAATTGTGTGTTGGCGACGCATGCGGGCGGCAGCACTGGGGCCTTCTGTGGTGCTCCCTATGGGGCCACGAAACGTGTGAGGGGTGTGCCGAATTGGGTGTGCGGGACGCATGCGGGCGGCAGCATTGGGGGTGGGGTTCCCTATGGGGCCACGAAACGTGTGAGGGGTGTGCCGAATTGGGTGTGCGGGACGCATGCGGGCGGCAGCGTTGGGGCCTTCGGCGGGGCTCCCTATGGGGCCACGAAACGTGTGAGGGGTGTGCCGAATTGGGTGTGCGGGGCGCATGCGGGCGGCAGCACTGGGGCCTTCGGTGGGGCTCCCTATGGGGCCACGAAACGTGTGAGGGGTGTGCTGAATTGGGCTTGCGGGACTCATGCGGGCGGCAGCATTGGGGCCTTCGGTGGGGCTCCCTATGGGGCCACGAAACGTGTGAGGGGTGTGCCGAATTGGGTGTGGGTGACGCATGTGGGCGGCAGCATTGGGGCCTTCGGTGGGGCTCCCTATGGGGCCACGAAACGTGTGACGGGTGTGCCGAATTGGGTGTGCGGGACGCATGCGGGCGGCAGCATTGGGGCCTTCAGTGGGGCTCCCTATGGGGCCACAAAACGTGCGAGGGGTGTGCCGAATTGGGCGTGGGTGACGCATGCGGGCGGCAGCGCTGGGGCCTTCGGTGGGGCTCCCTATGGGGCCACGAAGCGTGTGAGGGGTGTGCCGAATTGGGCGTGCGGGGAACGGTGTACTGGGTGGGCGAAGAGGAGAGGAGGAAAGGAGGAGAGGAGAGGAGGAGAGGAGAGGGGAGGAGGACGCGGGGACCGTCTCTTCAAAACGAGGACCCACAGGATGGTTGGGGAATTACTCCGACGGAAGGACTCCGCATGAGAATCCTCTGGGCGAATCTGGAAAAAGCGCTCACCGTCGTCCTCGTGGTTGGTGAGGCGTCCTGACTGTCTCTTCGGCGTATAATTCTTCTCGCCCTGGCGCGGCCCCCCCCCCGCTCCCTACGTTGCCCCCGACCTCGCCCTCCTGTTTTTTTCGCGCCCCGCCACCGCCTCGCCTTTCCATTGCACGAGCGCGCGCGTCGGTTTTCATCGGCGCCGTCGCCGCCTCGGCCAGCACAGGCGCGTTCGGCATGGCCACGTCGCGCAGCCGTTGGGGCAAACCCGCGGGCCAGGCTGTCGGGGCAACCCCGCGAGCCGCTTGCGCGCAAGACCAAGCCGCTGGGACAACCCCGCGGGCTTCGAGCGGGGCGCAGCCGCGCTCAGGCGGGCAGCACGACGCCCAGCTCTGCCGCGAGCTGCTTCGCCTCCGCCCTTGACAAAACCGCTTTCTTGTCGAACTCCAGGAGCGCCTTCCGCAAGGACGCTGGTGGCGGCCCTCGCTCCAGGAACTCCCGCGGCGGCGGCCGCAGGATCAGCATGTTCCGCATGCACGTGGCGCGGGAGCGCATGACGTGGAGGTGCAGCCACCACTGCTCGTCAGACGTGCCCGTGCGGCCAGCGTCCTCGTCTCTCGCGCAGTCGATGGTGACGCCCTTGCGCAGCGTCTGGCCCTGCGACAGCGTGGAGGTCAGGTAGGACGCGTGGGTCAGGGTGAACCCCGAGCGGCGCACGTTGTGCGGCCCCGAGCTCTGCCATGTGAACTCCTTTTCGCTGGGCCTGAACATCAGCAAACTCCACGCCCGCGCCTCGGCCTGGCCGTCGTCGTCGGCGTCTTCGGCGCCCTGTCGCAGCACCTCGGCGACCTCCTGGTAGATCGGAGACTCCTTGAAGCCGTGTACCTGCAGCCAGATTCCCTGCGGTAGGAAGCGGGGGCGAAAGAGCTGGCCTGCCGAGCACTCCTCGTGCCGCTGCTCGTCCTCGTGGTGGAACTCGAAAGACACGATGGTGGCCCGTTGCTCCTGCACGAGCCCCAACTTCTTCTTCAGCTCTTCCTGCGCTGCCGTGAACCGCACCTCCATGCCGACGGGCCGGCAAGACGCCGTGGATGTCCCCCGTATTGTGCATGTTCGGGACGTTCAGGAGGCGCCGACCCGCGTCGGGATCGCCCTGAATCGTGCCGCACTCGTCAACGGCCTGCAGGAAAACGAGGGGCACGCCCAGACGCCGAGCGTCGCGACGAGCACGCGTGTTCATCCCTGAGGACCCTCGTCGGATTCGAAATTCACAAATGTGGCCCGGGAATGACGCTCTGGGAACACGACGAACACAAAGTGGCCTACAGTTGGTTCCGGACATCCAGAATGTGGCCCGGGAGTGGTGTTCTGGGAACAGGAAGAACACGAAGTGGCCTACAGTTGGCTCCGGGGTTTCAAAATGTGGCCCGGGAATGGTGTTCTGGGAACACGAAGAACACGAAGTGGCCTACAGTTGGCTCCGGGCATGCACAATGTGGCCCGGGAATGGCGTTCCGGCAGCGCGAGAGCCCAAAAGTGACGACAGTTAGAAGGTTTGGATGACCCGCTCGGATTACCAACATGATCTGCGGGCCCCATAGGGAGGGGGCTCCCGCCTGAGACTTCCTCACACTTCACTCACAGACGAGGCTCCCGCCTGAGACTTCCTCCAAATTCAAGCCTGAAGAGCCCAAGCGCGGCGACAGTTACAGGGTTTGGATGACCCGCTCGGATTACCAACGTGAAGCGCGGGCCCCATAGGGAGGGGTTCCCGCCTGTGACTTCCTCGCAATTCACTCACAGACGAAGTTCCCGCCTGAGACTTCCTCCGTACTCAAGCTTGAGGAGCCCAAAAAGTGACGACAGTTACAAGGTTTGCATGACCCGCTCGGATTACCAACGTGATCTGCGGGCCCCATAGGGACGGGGCTCCCGCCTGAGACTTCCTCACAATTCACTCACAGACGAACTCACGCCTGAGACTTCCTCCAGGTGAGTATGTGAATGAGTAAGCGTGTGACAGAGTGCGAGTGATGATGATGATGATGATGATGATGATGATGATGATGATGATGATGGTGATGATGATGATGAGTATGTGAGTGACTGAGCGTGTGAGAGAGCGCGAGTGATGATGCTGATGTTGATGATGAGAGAGCGTGAGTGAGTGTGAGTGTGAGTGAGTGGTGATGATGATGAGTGGGTGAGTGAGTGTGCGAAGGCAGAAGAGGAGAGGGGGTGGGGTGAGTGTTCCTGCGCGGGGTGTGCAGAGAAAACAAGAAGCCCACTTTGGATGTGGGGAAAAAACGATCTGCAAGAAACCCACCGATGTGTTCCTCGTTGGCCCAAAAGACAAATGTGACAATACATGGGACATCTCTCGGAACGACCGAGAAAAGAGCCGAGCGGGAGAAGGGAGCACGGAATTCAAACTGTAGAAAACGCAGCTCCCCAGCAAGAATTAGGGGTCTCGGGCCTTCCGTCTCTCCCCCCTCTCCTCCTTTTGAGGTCTTGTCGTCGTCTCCCCCCCCCCGTGGCTTGGGCGCCCTGATAAGCCTGCGCGCCCCCTCCCCTAGGGCACGCGGCAGGGCCAGCAGCCGTTCCCCCCGCACTGACCCGATGGGACTCGTGATGTAAGGTAGCGAGCCATCTTACGGGGCCACTTCGGAGCTCGGCCCTTGAGCTACGTGGCCTGCCCCCTGCCGGCCCTAGTGAGAAGGCAGGGCTGTAGAACACCAGATCGCAGGGGATTTTGACTAAGGAGCATCAGTCACCTGAGTCGGTGTTCAGACGTTGTACCCCCTCATGCGGATGTCTTTGTCCTCCTCCTGCTTCTTTTTTCCGCCCCCTCCTCCTCTTCCTTTTGTCCTCTTCCTCTTGCTCCGCCTCCATTTCCTCCTTTTCCTGCTCCTCCACCTCCTCCTCCTCCTTATCCTCGTCCCCTTCATTTTCGTGTTTCTCCTCCTCCTCCTCCTCCTCCTCCCCCTCTTCCTCCTCCTCCTCCTCCTGCTCATCCTTCTCCTCTTCCTCCACCTCAGCCTCCTCCTCCTGTTCCCCTACGCCTCCTATTCCTCCCCCTGTCCCTCAACCGCCTCAGCCCCTCCCCTCTCCATCCTCCTCCCTCCCCTTTAGTCTTCCTCCCTCATGCTTTTTTCTCCCGCCCAACTTCCACCTGACCCAAACTTGTCTCAAGCTCTCATCGCCGCTCGAAGATGCAGAAGGGAGAATACGTCCTGCACTCCAGCAGTCCACTGGGACACCTCGGCATTTCGGAGACCCCACGAGAGCCCCAAGAAGCGAAACACATAAGTTTCAAAAGGGAATGCGGTTGGTGGTCGTATCCGCTCGGTGGTGTTATCGGCGCGCACGGTGGCCCGATGTGCCCCCAGAGCGCTCCAAGGGGTCGGCGGATGTGGCGCAAACCTCAAAAACCGACGTCCACAAATGATGTGTTGCCGGAGGCGGTTCCGGCGATGCTGTAATGCATTGGATCCAAAGTACCCATTGACTGCACACGAAATCTACAACTTCTGGCGTTTTGCAATATCACGTCTCCCCACACACCCCACCCCCCTGGAGTAGCGCCGGACGGACCCAAGCGTGACGGACCCCTTGCGGGGCTCGATACCCACAAGAACCTGTGGAAAATAAATGATTTGGGCCCCTGGGGCCTCTTGGGCTCAAAACGGCTCAAGACAGCTCAAGAGTTGGCCTCTAGGCGGGCCAAAACGACCCCAAGACGGCCCAAGATGGCTCTAAAAGGGCCTAAAAGCCCCCAAGAAGGCCCAAGAGGGCCCCAAGAGGACCCCCAACAGCGCCTCCAGGGGCCAATCTCGAGGTTTTTTCTTGACTCCGACTCGGACTCGCTCTGCACAGCCAGAAGGCTGGCCCCAGCGAAGGGGAGAGCGGTGCGCTGCCGGAGAGCGGGTGGACCCGCCCCAGGCAACGGTGGCACGGAAGACGATAGTTTCGGTCAGAGGCCCGCGTCGCACATCTCCAGACTCCCCCACACCTGGCTGTCAGAAGCGCAAGCTTTCCAGTTGAGGCCCGGCCCTGAATATGATGCGCACGCCTGCGTAAGACCATCTTCCCATATTCGGGGGGCCGTCCCGTACGCTCTCTCCTGCAAGCGTGCTCCCCGGCTCCCAAAACAACAATGCGTGTGAGCACTGTGCTGTTCGGATTGCAGCAGCGTTCCGACTCGGTGCCACTTGCGTCTCCTGTGTTGCCTTTTCCAATCAGATGCGCCCAGCGCGTCCAATTGTTGCTCGATGTTCTGCGCCGCCCTTTGCAACCAAGCAGCACAAGACTCAATAATATATTCCTCCCGTCCTCCCCCTCCGCCTCGTCGTCAAACATGTCACCAGAAGACGAAATCGAACAAGCAGGACCCGGGAACGACTTGGAAGGAAAAGCGGTTGGGATCTGGCGCCTGCCACAACCAATCACCATTCGTAAAATGTGGCGATGTGTTTTGACCAAGACCTGCTCTAAGTCTGCCGCGGGCGTCCAACACGACGAACCATGCAGTGCGCACGGAGTGACCACGGACTCGAAAAGGCGCACCTTGGTGTTGATTGGATACTTATTGATCGTCATCTCGTCCTTGAACGCATAAAACGTTTGCCAAGCACTGCGCATCCGGTTGTCTAACTCCGTCTTGTGGGCGCCCTGGAACGAGATCTTTCTTCCGAAATATGTACGGTGTCTCTTATTTTGATTAGTTCGATGTCAATGCCACGCACTGAGACGCTTTTGTTGCGCAATTTCGCCCCCCCTCGTCGGCAAATTCGTGCAAGCTGCACGCCGCCGCCACGTCCCCCAGCATCATCTTCAAGCCTGCCAGCGTGTTACTCACTAACATGACGTCGTCTGCAAAACGTGGATTTGTCACCCGCCGGTCCCCAAGCAAAGAACCACAAGAATTTGACAGCAATCGGGATTTTAGTGGCTGGAGTAAAAACTCGATTGCAGCATTACAAAGAGTCGGGCTTGGCGGGTCCCTTTGCTTCGTCCCCTGGCGGATTGGGACATCTCTGCTCGTCTTGTCCAAATTAATAATGGCGCCAGTTTGATTAAGTTCTGCAATAATGACATGTAAAGAATAGGAACACCTTGCTCTCGCAGCGCAGCCCAAATACTATCGTGTGGAATGCTACCGACTGCCTTTTTGAAGTCCAGCGCAGCCACCCACAGTTGCTGCCGCCACTCGTCACATTTCACTCGCCATAAAACAGAAACGAATAGATGATCGTCCGTGTTGTAAATCGCCCTGAACCCGGCCTGTTTTTCCCATTGCTATGAGACGCCGTCTGATTAGGCGGCTGAACAATGTGTATAGCAGCGGGATGATAGTGATAGGCCGGTAGTTGGAAGGCAGCTTGGCGTTGCCATCTTTCAACAATACTGCATCGAATGATGAATTCCAACTCTCTCGGGTGATTCCGCCTGGATTGATAATGTCGTTGAAAAAATAAAGCGACCATGTCGATTAGAACTTCTGTCCACCATGTTTGAAAATTGTGCTGGAGATTGCAGCCCGGTCAGCAGCTCTACCCCGCGTCAAAGCTATGAATTCCTCCCAGGCTTCAGAGGCTGTGAAAGGAGGAGTGCCGCCATCCTGCCCGGTTGTTCCAGCCGCTGGGGGACCTCTGGGGGACCGTGGTTCTTCCTTAGGGTTTTGGAAGATTGTAGCGCTCTCTTTTTTCCATCCTTCAAGGTTCGCGACGGACCGGGCAGCCTCCAAAACGGTCCCAGGACGGCCCCAGAGGCCCCCAAAAGGACCCCAAGACTGCCCAAGAAAGCCGCAAGACGGCCCAAAGAGGCCGCCGGGACGGTCCAAGAGGCCCCCAAGACGGCCCAAGAGGACCCCTAAGAGAGCCCTAAGGCGGCCGCGAAAGGGACACAGGATGGCCTCCGAAGGAGCCAAAGGGCGCAAGAGCGCCCCAAGACGGCCCGAGACGCCCCCATGAGGCCCCAAGAGGCCCCAAGAAGCCCACGAGATTCCAAGAGGCCCCAAAGAGGCTTCCACCAGGCCCCACAACGTCTGGACTGCACGTGCTCCGGGCGTGCACCCCGCGAAGCGAGAGGCACATCATAAGAATAATGGCATGTGTCAGGCTAGTGATGGTCGGCGCGCAGCGCGCCTTATCCTACGGTCTGCGCTTGCCCCATCCATCTTACGACCGATGCCGCCCAGCGTTGCGCTTCGCGGCGCGCGAACCGCGACTTCTCGTCCTGCCGCCGAGAAAAACAGAGTCCCCAGGCTGTCGGGTCAGGGCTTCTGTCGCTGCGCGGGCCGATCAAGCTTGCCACAGATCTGCTCTCGGAGATCCCCCAGGGCTCTGAAGCTCAGCTTTCGCATGGATCTGGCGCCCAATCGCGGGGCCCGCGGGCACCCCGAGGGCGTTCCACATCGAGTGCCCGCGGCGAGGCAGGAGGGCCACTCCCGTCCCAATTCCGCCCCCGGACTGGCCCCGGGCGCCGTCCCGACCCCAGCTGCCTGCGCGGCCACCGAGGGACCGTCGAGGCTACAGGGCAGTTTTTAAGACATGGGATTTTTGAACATATAGGATTCGTTAAGGATCAATGTATGAATAAGTTGATACATGAACTCCTCGCTGCTTTTGCATAAAAAAACGGCACTGTACGCAGAGGCCCCGAAGGGGTCCACCTCGAGGCGCCGCCGCCGCGCAGAGGCCGCGCGAGGCCACCGCCGCAGAAGCCGCAGCTCGCCCGGACCTCCCGCGCGTGGCCCGCGCGGGGCGGGGCGGGGCCGCGCGGAGGCCGCCGAGGCCGCGGCTGCGCGGCGTGTGCGGCGCGGTGGGCACGTGGCACACGGAGCCCACCTCCGGGGACTCGCTCTCGCTCCTCGGCCTCCTCCTCCTCCTCTTCCCCGCTCCGCCCCGCTGCGCGCTCCTCGTCGCCCCTCGTGGCTCCTCCTCGCTCCTCGTCGCTCCTCCTCCTCCTCCTCCTCCTGCTCCTGCTGCTCCTCCTCCTCCTCCTCCTCCTCCTCCTCCTCCTCCTCCTCCTCCTCCTCCTCCTCCTCCTCCTCCTCCGTCTCCTCCTCCTCCTCCTCGGCCGGCCCGGGGAGGCGCCGGGGTACAGCAGGGAGAGGGGTATAGCGGGGGGGGGAGGGCGGCGCGGGTCCCTGGCCGCTCGCGAGGCTGCGCGGCGGCGCGGCGGTGCGCGCACCGAGGAGGCGCTCTGTGCGCCAGCGCTTCTGCCCTTTCTGCGGGTGCTGCGTCACCAGGCGGGGCGGAGTGCGGAGGGGCGGGGGGCGGGGAACTTGCCGTCGCTCGGACGTCCATGTCCCGTGCATGCTTCGGCTTCGTGCGCGTGTTTTCTTTTGCTCGATGGCCCAGGATGGTCCCCTCGATGGCTCCCGCCGAGGCAAAATGCACACGTCCGAGCGATGCCAAGGGAACGGCGGGCGGGGTGACCTCTTGGGGTCATCTTGGGCCCCATCGCTCCAAAAGAAAAGGTTTGGGCGCCATCGTGGGGCCCTCTGGGGGCCCTCTTGAGGCCTTCTTGGGGCCCTCTTGAGAATCGATTGGGGAGTCTTCGAGCCCTCTTGGGGCTCTTTGGGGGGGCTGGGAGACCTGCTCGCGAGCGTGGGGAGAGCGAGCGCAGAGGCTCGAGGACGAGGACGAGGAGGAGGAGGAGGAGGAGGAGGATGAAGGGGCCCTGGGACACACAAATAAATACACACAAATAAAAATATCCCCCATATTTTCTCATATTTTCTGGGTTTCTGTCTTCCCCCCCACTTCCCATATTTTCCCATATTTTCCTGGGAGTCGACGATTAATTGTGTCTGTGTGTTTTTCCCCTCCTGAGAGGAGGAGGAGGAGGACGGCGCGTCTGCCACTGGCGAGCGCGGGCCCGCCAGGCAAGGCGCGCTCCCAGCGGCGCGCGAGGGTCCTCTCGGAGACGGGCCCGGGGCCGCCGCGGCACTCGAGCACGCGGGCCCCGCGGGGTCGGCGGGGCGCCGAGAAGCTCGAGGAGAGGGGAGAGGTGGGAAATTCGGGTCGGGCGGAAGGGGGGGATAGCAAAGGGGGGGGTTGAGGATCAGCTCACGTAGCTGATTCTCCCGGCGCCTCCCGGCGCCGGAGGCGGCAATGTATCGAGGAATGAGCCCCTCGGTGGGGCCGAAACCAGCTGCATGCAGCAAACTTCGTAGGCTGAGGGGCATGCGAGGCGGAAGGCGGATGGGGGCGATGGGCGACGGGGGAAGAACTGGGCGGCGGGGGGGGGCGGGGGCGGGGGGGGGGATGCGGGAGGGGAGTGCAGGGGCGCGGCAGGAGGGGCTCGGTGCCATCCTGGGAGGGGGGAGGAGGTCGAGGGAAGGAGCGGACACTCGTCGGGGGTGCGCAAACATGGGTTAGCGTTCCATGGATTCGGCGCGCGGTCGCCACTTCCTTGGATCGGGGGAGGTGCCCTCCCCCAAGAATACGGCCATCGTCGCCTCGCTCTGCGGCGACAATGTG
Organism: Prorocentrum cordatum; assembly: GCA_963575745.1. Taxonomy (NCBI): domain Eukaryota; class Dinophyceae; order Prorocentrales; family Prorocentraceae; genus Prorocentrum; species Prorocentrum cordatum. The sequence goes on along the minus strand of CAUYUJ010000750.1, from coordinate 30,737 downwards.
CGATTTCCCATGGAAACGAGACCCGTCGCGAATCCACGCCCCCTTGATCCGTGTCTGCGATCGCCTGAACTAGGCTTAGGTCGGGCGTGTCCCCCTACAGGCGGATTTTGGACGAAAAACGAAAAATTGGCAAACAATACCCCAAACTGGTCAGGAAATAATGTTAAAACAACGTCCCCTGACTATTTGCTTTACTATTCTTGAATATGCCTCCTGGAGAGGGACGCGCCCGACTCAAAACGAGGTAGGCATCATGGGGTGCTCTCCCGACCCCCTGTGGAGGGGGGGGGACAAGGAAAGGCCACAACAACACCAGCAGGGCGAGGAGGTGCGAGGAGGCCAGGGGAGTCTCCCCGGTGGTGTGCCCCCCCCCCTCTCCCCCTCGCTCGAGACATCCCCAGCATCCAGCTCGGGGAGGCATCGTGGACCTCCTCGCTGGAGGTGGGCCCCCTGGTGGTGTTGGTATCGCTTCCCCTCCCGCCGAGGGGAGGGGGGGGCCCGCGGGGCACCGCGCCGCTCCTGGCCGGCCCGCGCCCAGGCCCCAGGAGAGGTGTGCGTGCGCCCTCCGGGCTCGGCCGAGGGGCACGCCGTCGGACTCGACTGGACAGGACACGCGAGAGGACGAGGGCCACACTGCCACGGGACCGTAGGAGGCATGGGTCGCGAGACACAGGACGCGAGGGCACCCTTGACCTGGCAGGGCCGACCTCCTAACCCGGGTCGGCGGTGTTTGCCCCGATCGGGGGGGGGGGGGCGGAGGAGGGGAGGATAGCAAAGGGCAGGGTAGAGAAGGAGCTCACGTTGCTGATTTGCCCCGCGTCTCCCGGCGCCCGGAGGCGCCCACGTATATCGAGGGATGGGCCCCGGCGGCGGGGCCGAAAGCAGCTGCTCGCAGCGGGTGTCGTAACCCCTCCTTTCCCTATCCCACCCTTCCGTTCGGCCCAAACTGACCCTTGGAGCAGGATCGCCAAGGCTCATGATGTTCCAACCTACTTGAGCCTTGATCACCAGACAGAATTTCGAGCACCCAGGATCGGGAGCGGCCAAGAGAGAGGTGTCCAAGAGGGGGGGGTGCAAATCATGACCGGCGGCATGTGCGCGGCCCAGCGGGGGGGGCCAGGGACGTAATGAAATAAGAAGAGGCGCCATGAAATCTGAGGAAATATCATCATGCCCCCCGCCATGATATCCACCCACCCCCCCGAGTCATCAACCCCCTCTTTTCCGCCCCCGAAAGGAAGCACCAGACTTTAAGGGTTTTCACGTGCCGGGCCCTGGGAGGCGACACTCGTTCGACACTGTTTCGCCTCTATTCTGGGTGCTCGAACTTATTTCTGGCGTGTGGTCCTCAAGTACGATGGGAGCAAGATCGTCACGGCCAAGATCGGTGAGACGCACAAGTGACGGGCCCCGATGCGCAATTTCGCATGCAGAGCAAAACGATGCGCACAGATCCTCGATCTCATGATCCGCCTCCATGTTCTCTTCGTGTCCCTTGGGGTGGGCTCGACGGAAAATCCTGGATCATGGCAAATGTCTTCTCTCAATGTAAGTGGCCAGCCTTGGCGGAACCCATTTCTGGACTGCATCGGGGGGTCAGGGCCAGAGAGGGGGGAGAAGGAAGGGGGGCAGGGAGGTGGAAGAAGGGAGCTTCTGGGCTCGGCGGCCCTGGGGAGGGCTACAGGCAAAACTGCGGAGCCAAAGGGTCACGTGTGAGCTGTGAAACGTTTCCGGGGCAGAGGACAGAACACCTTCAGGGGCTCGAACAGCGCAGACGAGGCTGGCGCCGGCGTCGCACAAATAGTGGCGGCAGCCAAGCCCGAGACCGCAACAGCAGAGAGGTGGGCCCACGCAGACGGCGCAAACTGCGCGAGCAGCCTGCCCGACAAAAAGTCCGAGTGCAGAACCTGCGCGCGACCAACGGCATGCGCACTGTGCGGGCGCCACCTGCAGACGCGACGCACGGACGAACCTGACGCGAGAAGCCGGCGTAACCTGCGCGCGCAACCTTCGGGCTCAGCCTAGGTGCGGAGTGCGCAGCATTAGGCGGAAGGAGGGGAAGGAATAGGAGGAAGGCAGAATGAGGAAGGAACAGAGGGGCCCAAGAGGGGCAATACGAGCTGACATCAGGAGTCTTTCCCGCCGTGATTGTCCCAAGAGCCCCCCAGTGACCCCCGAGACAACCCCAAGATGTCCAAAGAGACTTCCAAGACGAGAGGCCCCCAAGAGGCCCCCCAAAGCCAATCGGATGCCCCCAGACTTCCCGTGGCTGAGCCCTGGCATGGTTTGCAAGCCCTCCTGGCCTCGGCTCAGGAGGCCGTGCGCACATGTTTTGCGTCGGCGGCTAGGCAGAGGGTGACCGCGCTGGCGGAAACAGGCATCAACAGGGGTTCCGTTGGAGCGACCTGTGCCACCATGCAAGAGGAGGAGGAGGGAGGAGGGACGCGGCCGAAGGGAAGCAAGGAGGGGGCGGGCGGCTCAGGGGCCAATGCGCTCCCCGAACGTGTGGCGCGACCGGCCCCGCCGTTCGGCACGCGGCGGCTGCTGCGACATCGGGCCAAGAGCGGCGGGGCCCAGTGCGGGAAGACGAAACCTGATGACAATTGCGTGGCGGGGCGTCATATCCGAGGCCGCACACATACAGTCTCAATGCCAGGGGCCATGCGCGGAATGCAGGAGAGAGGAGCGAAGCGGGAGGAGGAAAGGGACGCGGGAAGGGGGGAGGGGCGGGAGGAACGAGCAGGAGGAAGGCCCAAATCCTCAACACCGTGATTCTTGTCCCACAGGACCGTGCCTCCGAGGTCTGGACCCTTCCACTCGGACCAAATCGTGTTCGACGACCACGAGGCCCAGCGAGACGCCGGCGAGGTGGTCTAACGAGGGTCTCTTTCCTCTTCCACAGCCCCTCTTCCCTTCGGGGGGGGAGCCCTCCCACTCCCCTCCCTGAAGATGTTTTGGGGGATCGCGAGGTGTCGGAGGCTCCTTCTGCGGCTATTGGGAGGGCCATTTTCTGCCACCCCTCACAAGGATCGTGGCCCCCCAGAGAGGGACAAATCGAGTACCCCCCCTTTTTTGACAGACCGCCACCAGGATGGCCCCAAGAGGCCTCCAGGGCTCCCAAGGGGCTCCCAAGAGGGCTCAAAGAGCGCCCCAAAAGGCCCAACGATGCCTCCAACAGGCACCCGAGAGGCACCCAAGAGGCCCCCGAGCGGCCTCAGAGAGCTAAAGATGACCTCCAAGATGGCGCCGGATAGCCTAAGCTGGCTCAAGATGGCTCCCAAGATGCTCCAAGCGGCCCCCAAACCGCTGAAAGACGGCTCGAGATGGCCACGGAGCCTCCCAAGCCTCCCTCGTTGTTTGGCTATGCGTGTCTCTTCCTTTCTCCCCCCGTCAACTCTCATGGGCATCGTTTCTGGATGGGCTGGTGTGGATACTTGTTGGTTCGCGGGCTCGCGAAGCAGGTCGAAAGCCGGGCAGAGCTACGGCGGGCCGCGCCGAAGCAAAGAAAAACAGAAGGAGCAGCGCCCGGCTCAGAAGCGGGCTCAGCGTCCAAAGTGGCGTAGGAACTGGCAGACCGGCACGGTGACCACGTGCACAAGGGTTGCCAGTAGGACGCGGGTGCGAAGCGGTGTGGGATAGCGACCCCACACCAGGGAAGGAGACGCCCCAAGATGCACGTGCCGAAGAAGGTGACAGGCTGGTGGGGATATGCGATGCGCCAAGAATTGCCTAAATCACTCCGTCGTTGTATTTTTTCGGGCGAGACTCCGGAGTGTGTTCCAGCGGCGGATCGGGACAGTACAATCCGGACACCCCCCGAACGCTCTCGACCAGGCGTCAACGATGGAAAGTATCTCGAAGCGATGAAACCTGTGCGAACCGACGAAAACGTCCAGAAAGCCCATCCAGGGGACGAGCAAGATGCTGGCGTACTTCAGGCTCACTTGCACGCCTTTTCGACCCAGCGCAGGTTGGAAAGGCGGAGGGGGGGTGGCGGGAAGTGTGGGGACGGAGTGCCATGTGTTAGTTAGTAAACTTGCCCGATCGTACACCGCCCCAATCAATCATATTCGACGGGGAGGCGGAGCTTCCGGCGGCGCGCGCAGGTGGGTGGGGGGAGGGGGGAAGCCGTCCTAGAAGGAGGCTGCTTCTTACAGGGTGCCGACCTTACGTCTCTAGACGAGGCCCGCGCATTCTAAGGCGCAGAGCTGCTTTTAAGGCGCCTTTTCCCCAGCCCGTAGGTCGGGCATGTCCCCAGACAGGCCGATCCTGGACGGAAAAAAAACAGATGCACCTAAACTGCCAGAACATGTCCGAACATTGGCAAAAAGTCGTCTCCAGACTCCAGACTATTTTTTGACTACTCTTGCATCTTCCTCCTGTAGAAGGACACGCTCGACTCAACAATACGCCCTCCGCGCATGTCGGGAGCGGCCAAGAGGGGGGTGTCCAAGAGGGGGGGGTGCAAATCATGACCGGCGGCATGTGCGCGGCCCAGTGGGGGGGCCAGGGACGTAATGAAATAAGAAGAGGCGCCATGAAATCTGAGGAAAAATCATGGCCCGCGCCATGAAATCCACCCCCCCATAGTCATCACCCCCCTCTTTTCCGCCCTCCGCGCATGGCTGGGGAGCAGGGTGGGGCAAGCCGCGTGGGGCCCGCCCAGCCGCCCAGCCGCAGGTTCGAGCGCAGAAAGCGCAACATCGACTGGCCGCCGCCCTGTGCGGCCGCCGCGGGCGGGGGGGGGGGGTCCGCCGCCCCGCCTGCGCGGGAGGGGATGCGAGCGAGAGGGAGGGGGACGAGGGAGAGGAGGAGGAGGAGGAGGAAGAGGAGGAGGAGGAGGAGGACCAGTGCAAACCCGACGCTTACCAACGACATTGGAACGACCCCCTCCAAGTTCCCTCTTCAGTGGCTCCTGCAAGGCTTCATTTCCACTGAAAGGCATGCCCCGCTGGAAGACAACCGTTTGAAGATTCTGAGCTGTGGTGGAAAGCTCCAGGACACCTTTCCTGGGACTTCAACGCCGCGAATCACCGTTATTGTTGCGTATTGACGATCGTGAATTATGCCAGAACGCCGTTCCTGGTACAGCAACGCAGCGAATCAACGTAACTACTGCGCCCTGACAATCCGACATCGTATCACAATATCAGTTCTGGGACGTTCGCCATGAGAGTCTTTGAAACTGTTGAGAGCTCTGAAAACGTATGTTTGCGGTGCTGGGACGTGACTCACATTTTGAAAAAAGGACCCGCCCTCCACAAATGAAGCTCTTACAAATACTTGAGACGATGTGCGCGGCGCAAAAACGAGAGCCACATTTTGAAACGAAGCCGCCCTCCATCAATGAAGATCTTGCAATTTTGTAAGACGAATGTACGAGGCGTTCAGGCGAGAACATCTGCGCGGTGCTTTGCCGAAGGTCACGTGCCATCCGCGACACTGCTGCATTTGTTAATCCGAATGCGCACGGCGCTGAAGCGAAACCGACATCTTGAAAACGGCCCGCCCTCTGTCCGTGTAGTTTTTGCATGACACATAACGTGAATGTGGGCATCGCTGGAGCGAGAGCCACGCTTGAAAAAGACCCACCCTCCATCCGTGAAGCTTACGCACATTTCAGCTTGAAGACAATACTCGGTGAAGGAGTGTCAGCAGAAACGCCCGGCGCGCCCGACCGAAACGCCTCGAGGCGCGACGGGGAGAAATTGTTTACAGGGACCAGGATTGAAACAGAGGAAAGGCAGGGGGGGTAGAGGAGTAGGGGAGGATGGGGGAGGAGGAGGAGGAGAAGGAGGAGGAGGAGGAGGCGGCAGAAGAGGAGGAGAAGGAGGAGGAGGAGGGTAAGGAGGAGGACGAGGAGGATGAGGAGGAGGAAGAGGAGGAGGAGGAGGAGGAGGAGGAGGAGGAGGAGGACGAAGAGGAGGAGAAGGAGGAGGAAAACGGGGAGGGGGAGGGACAAGAAAGACCACTGCAACGACGACCGCGATCCCCCCCGCACCTTTCCGATCCGATCTCCCACGTTTTCTGCCGGCCGGACCTTGCATGACGTTCTCCTGTTCCTTCCCTTCCATCTGCACTGCTCCCCCCCTCCTGTTCAAAAGCGTTGTCTGGAAGCCGGATACCGCATTCCCCCGTGCGGTTGCTTGCTGGCCCGCCTCGGTCCTCTCTTCCAAATAAATGAAAAAACTCGAAAGAAGAGGTGGAATATTTTGATAAAGAAAAAAAAAACAAAAGAGAGAGAGAGAGAGGGGACAAAAAAAACATATAAAAAGAAAGAGAGAGAAAGAGGGATACGAATACAGCGCAATCAACCACATATGAGTACATGTAGAGAACAAGAAGAAACATACACTAAACATATATATGTATATTTTTATGAAGAAAACAACAGGAACTGAGAGATAGAGAGAGAGAGACAGGCATAAGCAACATCATGCCTGGATGTATAGATGAATAGATTGAAGCAAATTTTTGACACAGAAGAATGGAGAGATAGGGGCGGGCGATGTTTCAAGCATTCGGGCTGGATGGGGCCCTGATGGGTGGGGGTCAATAAGCAAGCGCTGCCCTAACGGCGAGGCCGTGTGAACAGGACATTATGGCGGGCGGGCGGGATATCAATTTCAATCGGCTTTGCCAGGCCTTTGCTAGATAGGGGTCTTAAGACAGACCCGGCACGATGGTGGAAGATGCATCGATGAATCGATCACCATGTTCCAGCGCGTTATGAAGTTCCTCGGGATGCACACTAGTTCCGTGGAGAAGTTCGTGTAGCGTGACTGCGGTCGGGTAGCAGTCTTTGAGATTGTGCGCCGCAACTAGCGCTCCCGCTGAGTAGCCAGGCGCGCCTAAAGCCGATCCGACATGCATGATGCATCCACGAGGTGGGTCACGACTGCGCCGTTTTGTGCGCGACCGTGCCTTAGCGATCTTGCCCCGCGGATGCCGCATCCTTTGTCATCATCCGCGTCTCCCGTCAATCGGCGGCATCGATGGATCGCAATGAATATCTACCTGGTCCGTCGGCGAACTGGCTGGATGCATGCGGTCCTTTGGACCAGACCGTAGCTGCAGGGTCGTGGCGCTCACTCGGCGTCCGAACCTGGATGTTTGCATGTCCCTGAACTTGTTGAAGTGAGGCGACGTAGACCATGGGCCATGCCTGCGCGATGAGAACACATGCCAATGCAAATGCAAATTCTCATGAACATGTCCGTTACCGTCATGGTGGCTTCCTTTTTCGGGCGCTGCTCCCGCTAGCTCGGGATGTTGGATGGCTCTCGGCTGCTCAACGAACTCGCGTTCGTTCACGGTGACGTCGTCGTTCTGGGGTCTGGAGCATCGCGCGGCGCAGCGGGTGCACGCGCGCCCTTTACAATGGCCAAACGCATGCTCGACGCACGCACTTGTCGACGCGAACTTTCTCGCCGGCCACGTTGATGCCTCGACCGGTTTGGTCGTGATCAAGGCCGCGCAAGCTTCGGACTTGTCGCCGCTTCCGTCTATTGGATCCCGAAGCCCCTCGCGATGTTTCCGGGCTCAAGTAAGAATGTTCGAGGAGCGCCCTTGGTACCCGCGCAGGGCGTCAATCACTGGAGGTAATTATTTGATCCGTCGGAGTATGCGACGCCCGATGGCGCTCGGAGCACCGCGGCCAAGCCAGGAGGGAACGCCAAACACGCGATTCCCCCCTTTCTCCCAGCCGCTGCCGCCAACTCGCTGTGGGCGGGGCCTTCGAGGATGGCTTTGCCGATGCGCGAGGATGCGAGAGTCCGCTCCGTCTTGCGCGCCGCCGCGCTGGCCAAAGGCCCCCGGTTAAATCAGCAGGCCGCGCCCGAGAAGGTCTCGACGTCGAAAGCGTCGGCGTCCAGGATGCCGCGCAGCGCGGGCCCGAGCGGCATCGCGCGCCCCATCGCGCCAATCTCATTCTCTACGAGTTTCCACTCTATACAAAACGAAATGTCATGACATTGGTGGCGTCTGCCCTTGAGCGCGCACAGAAGCGGTCGCTATCGCGCCAGATACGTAAACCAGTGTAGAGGGCCATTCGTACCTTCAAGGCGTTTGCATGGATTTCTGCCTTCGTCAGTAGGTCGCTCTCTTTTTCGATAATCGCTTTTCCAGATGCAGTAGTGGCGCATGCCCTGGTCGCGGCTATGTCAATGTCGTCATCAAATTGATGCTTCTGTTCTACGAGACAAGCGTGGGCCATGTCTGCTGCCATTATTCGCTGCAGCTGGCGTCCAATGTATACATATTGTCGTACTCGCACAATTGCGCGGGAACTGCGCGCGTTCCCAGGCCTGCTTCTGGCCTGCAGGCGCATCAAGCAAGTCACCGTGCTCCTCGAACTTTGCAAGGATTTAGACGCATTGGTCTGGAATCACCTGCGCCAACACAGCATAGAGAGCTGGAGCACAGTGGCTTCCCAGAAGCCCTTCATGTTGCAGTCTCTCATGCGCGGCCGTGTCTCGCATGAGCCGAACTGCTTCGACGAATGCTGACTGTCTGAGATGCGTATAGAGCGCTGTCTTAACGAGAAATGTGTTCTACACCAGCGCATGGACATGCTTCCCGTCGCATTTGAACTTCCTGGATAGCGGTACAAATGCGAAATGAGTGGCCACCGCGTCAGACGTCTTGACACTCGTGCCGTCACGCTTTATGAGGCTGGTCGAGCGTCGATGAAGGGTTCTCTCGCGTTGGGGCGCTTGACATGTGCATTCTTATCTCGCATCCCACGCGAAGCGCGCCCAAGCTTGAAAGCCAGCCTAGCAACGCCGCCTTCCCCACCGCAGAGTCCCAGCAGATCCGCGCCACCACCGTTGGAGACGTCGCATCGCGTACGCATGTGGGATATACGTCTGCCGCTGTGTCGGCCGGCGCCCGTGACGGCGCACGCAGGTTCTAGTTGCTCGGCAGGTGCATCAGCGCTCATGTGGGTTGCGCTGGCGCCCCAACCAATGCCATCCAAATCTCCCCCGCAGTCGTTGTGTTCGACCTCGACGTGCTCCTGAAATCTCCGTCGCACGATTCCGGCTCAACTTCTGCGTTAAAATTCGACGATTGTTTGGTCCGGCATTCGGCTGGGTCGGCAGACTGCACGGGCGGGCCACCTTCGGTCCGCAACTCAGGAGAGGAGGGAGACGGTCGTCCATGGCGACGAGGATCCTCTCCTTTGGGCGTTTCCGCCTCTGCAAGTCCCCGAACAAGCTGGCATGCACACCGTATCCAAAACGATAATGCTTGACATTGATGTATTGTATGACGGTGTGGCTGTCCGTATCGACCCCATACTCGTCGCGAAACTTGATCCCACTCGCGTCCTTGCGGCGTTGTCGTCGCGCAATGCTTCGCGTTTTTCCGGCGCGGGCATGGATGCTCAGATGCGCGAGCGCCTGGCGCTGGGCATCGATCGTGGTATAATGGGCAATGTGCTGCAGCAGCATTGTAGCGAATGCTTTGCGCACATGGGGGTGGCATCCCGCTTGCATCCGTGCCAATCAAGCGCGCATAGTCGTCGACTGTGCACGTGCGCAACCGCGCATGTGCCGGTCATGCGAATAAGTTGGCCACTCGTGCGAATGATCCGCTGGGGGCGGTAGTATGTCTTTCAAAGTCAAGACCGCGGCTGGACAAGCGCACGGTGAGGCGCAAAGGCGCCGCGTGCCACATGCACCCAAGAAGACCGAACATGATGATATGAATATGTGGCTCCTGACAATTAGAAGGTGCGCTGCGCATTCTCTCCCTGCGCGGCGCGGCGCGATTGCCGGCAGTCCACGCGCGCCGACCCAGAGGAGCCGGCATCCACAAAGGGCACTCGACCCCTGAAAGGCTTCCTCCTAGGAAAAACGCGCCCTGCGAAGGCAGGACGTCCTGACGCGCGCTTCGATCGCGTAGAAAGTCCTGCGGCCAGAGAATGGCGGTCGCCACTCTCTGACCCTCAACGACAAACATTGCAGAGTGAAACTGCACGCGCGTATGCACGCTGTCTGCTTGCCCGCGCGTCCGCGCGGCAGGCGCGGGCCCATCGCCACCCTGCCCTCCCGAGTCACCCGTGCAATGGCACGCGGGGTCAGGATTCCACCGCCCTCGTCCGTTTGGCCTCGTCGTCGATCATGTCCAACATGGAATCTCTCAAGTGTCCGACGAATGCAGTTGCGTCCACGATATCCAAGCCTGTACCATCCAGAGCCTTAGCCACCAACACGCGGCCAGAAACGCTGCGCTCTCTGCTGCCGTTTCCACGCTCGTAAAAAAAGTCGAGGCTGCTGCTGTGCCCTCGGTGATGGTATCAGCGAATTGCCGCGCTTTCCATTATCTGCGCAGTGTGCTGACATGCCGCGGCATGGAGTTGCCCATCTTCAATACTTCTGCCCCTTCCCCAAGGGCTTCCCAGCACCTCTTCGCCGCGCTCGAACAGGACGATGGCCAACTTGTATTGGATCGAGCCAAAGCCCAGGAGAGCGGGAAAACAGATGCCACATCCAGAGGCAATAATCGCTTGGCACGCACCCTCTTGGCTCCTGTCCTGGCACGGGCGTGCAATAAGGGGAGACTCCTTGCGCGTCGCACGGCGCGCTGCCCTCGCCGACACAACTCACGTCTGAAAGTAGGCGTCCCGTCGGGCACTTGACACTTGCCCTGTCGCCTCGTCGGACTCCCCGTCGTACTTCAGAAAGCCACATTCGAGCCGATCGCGTTGTTTCTGATGCCAGGGTTAAATGGAAAGTGTGCCCTGCCGTCAGAGAGCCTGGTGCGTTGTGGCTGCCGGGCCACTGCGTTGATGTCTGCGCGCGCTCAGTCCTTGCGCCGCGATGCCGACGCGCCCTCATGCACGTTGCCACGCCGCAGCATAACTATATCACGCGGATGCGGGCAATCTCATCCTTGTCATCGGCGGGTCCCAGACTGCCCATCACGGCTGCGCCGCGTCCTCCGTGAACGGATCTGTAGCGATGCGGTCTCGGGCCTCGGGCCCCTCCCGGCAGCGTTGATGGAGGGCGGTGGTCGCCCTCGTGCATCAACCGCGCCGTCGCCTCGTCCGCAACCCGCGACGCCGGCAGTCGCGCCCGCGCCGTGTCCGGCTGCGTCGTTGGGGCATGTGCCTCTTTTGGCGAGTTGCCACGCTGGTTGCCCCATCTCGCCCGCAGCAGCCGTTGCTGCCCGACCTCCTCGCGCCTGCTCATTACCGCTTGCTGCGCGTAGCGACTATCAACAATGCGTTATACAAATGCACACAGCATGTGCCCCGAGGAGCTGGCCAGGCTCTTGGACGCGCGCGCCGACGTCAGACGGCGCGAGTTAAAACGCCGAGCGCGGCAAGGCACCTGGGTCCGCGACGCGCACTTGGACCAGCCAGCGCATCTTTTCCGGCCTGCCGTCCATCGCGCGGCGGAGCTCGGGGAACATTGGCGTGCCCACTGGCGCGGGAGGTGGTCCCATGCAGGGTCGGGTAGCTGGGGGGAAACTGCCGCTCCCGGTACAAGCGGGCTCTAGTCTCGCACTTCAGGCAACAAGCTCGAGCTTCCATCTGGCACCCATTCCCACGGAGGCTTCCAAGTGTTGCTGCTGCGCGCTGTCAATTCCACGACTTGCCGACCCCCGTGACGCGACGCCTCCGCTGTTCAACGAATTGTCTCTAGGCGCCCAGCGCGCGCCGCCGCGCGACGACGCCGCCGCTCTGGCGGCCCTTTCCGTTGCTCTGTGCGGCCGATCACGAAGCTCAGCTTCCATGGCCCGCTGGACATCTGAGGGGCGTGGCGAGCCGAGATCGAGCGTCTGGCGCAGCGCTGCCTCGAGCAGTGGCCGTCGCATTGCGTTCCCCCTCCTGCGAAATCTCTCATCTCTCGGTGGCCAAGATGCATGAAGCCTCCGACGGTGGCGCGCCGAAAGGTGGCGCAGCTGGCGTTGCCGCATTGCTCGGAGCGCCGAACTCCGCGGACGTGAACCACGCGATGCCGACGCGGGGCGGCGGGCGCAGAGCTCGCGCGCTGCCGCGCCTGAAAGCAGCGCTGTCTTGGCCGCGGCATTAGCACGGGGATAACGTTGCTGAAGTATGCCCAGTAAACGAGCATGAACCTCTAGCATGAGCGCGGCAAAGTCGGCTGGCGCAGGCAGATTCCATGGCCGCTCAGACTGACCGTCGCAGCGCTCTTGCAAGTCGCCCTGGCCCCCGGCGTTCCACGGCGAGAAGCTCTCGGCCGGCGCCTTTGGCGCTGGCGCCCTGGTCTCCTGGATGGCTACCGTCTCCATCGAGTCGTTTGAACCGCGCATGTGCTCCTGGTGGAGATCTGTCAACGAGATGCGGTCGTCGTGTACATGGATTCAGAGAAAGTGTCGCGCCGTCGCTGGCCCTGGAAACGCCCCAGTAAGCATGCGAACTTAAAACTGCGCGTCGGGTCCATCACGCCCTGGCTACCGTCACCGAAAATATGTTGTCATCTGACCTCCAAATGCGGCATCTATCTGCTAATAACTCCGGGATCGGTACGAACGCGGAGAACTTCTGCGTCCAATCGAAACCCAAATCGCACGGCAAATATGAACATCCGTGAACGCCTTGTCTAGCGCGTCAAGGTGCCCGACTGTCGCGCTCTCCTCTTTTTGACAAGTCGATCGACATGGTGGCCAGAATTGGCCGCCCCCCGAAGTCCCGAGCGCGAAAGCTTCTGGCCGGTCGCCCCGCCGTAATCCCGTCGCCGCCGCCGCGAATATTTCTTCGTCGGGATGCGCAAGCTTCAGCTAGAGGCGGCTCGTCGCCTGGCCCTTCCCATCCACCATCTGGGAGATGCGCGTCAGGAAATGCGCCCGGCGCAAGATGCCCCGCGTCGCTGACCTCCTCGCCACTCGCAATCTTAATCGCGCTGGCCGCGCCAATGGTGGATAAGATTTTCGACCTGGAGCCAGCCGTCAAACTCGCGAAATGGCAGCGCCGCCACTAAAAAACAGCGGCTCATGTCGTCGATGGCACATGGCAACAGCGAGGGGGTAACAACTTCGATATGGCTTCCTTTCTGAAGGAGGGCATCTCGTCCACATAGTCTCCCTAAGAATGTCTGCTCCTCCTCCGTTTGTCCAAAAAGGGTAGGTTTGCGCTGCTGGGCGGTATTCCCGACATCCCGCCGCTCGCGCTCGCGTCTGGCCCGCCGACGGCGGTGGCTTGGAAAGCGCGGCCGACGGCGCCCTCGACTGCGAACTGCTTGAAAGAGACCGGGGCGCGCCAGGCCTCGCCCTGGAGACTACAGCGCATCGACCGGGCTCAGCCCGGTGGCGTGCCGGCAACTTGTCCATTGAAGCTTCCTGTTGTCGCTCTTCTTCACCTGGCGCGCCTATTTCCTCAGCGAGCTCGGCGATCAGTTTCGCCGCCTCCTCCTCCGCCTCCTGCTAGTCCTGAAGCGATTGCGCTTATAGCTGACGGGTGGGCGCGTGGCGCTCCTCCTTGTAGCGAGCGCGTTCGCGCTCTCTCTTCGCCTTGCGAGTCTCCTCGGGGCCCTTATGCCCCATCCAACTTCTCGCGTAGGTATTCGTTCACGTGTGCAGTGCCCTCCTCGACGCGGTCGTTTCGCGATGGAATCTCATGCCCACGGGCCAAGGCAGGACTGGCACCTTTACGTTGGCGTCGTCGCTGCGGACGGGATGTGACTCGCGCGCGCCCCTCGCCCGTCGCGCAATGATCATGGAGGGGGGGCGGGCGCTGGCGTCGGGGCGCGCCGGGCGAGACTTGATTGCGCACTTGCATCTGAACGTTGCCACGCTGGCCCCGTTGGGCGCGCCCGCCCTTCGGGGGGCCCCAGCCTGGTCTTGGCGAAATGGACCATCGGACGACGATCATCAAGCAACGCGTCGCGGTCGCAAGTTGTCTGCACCGCGCCCGCCCGCGAGCGCCGACGAACGTCTTCGATTCGAAATGCATGGCCGCCCGCTCCGTCACCGCGCCCTTACTCCCAGGGGGTGGCACCATGTTAGGGCTGCTTGACTCGGTGTCCATGGGACAGCCTGGCCTGTGATTCCGATGGAGCTTACACAAGCATACGCTGTGCCTCTGGCGTCGTTCGATAGCTCCCCGTTTGCTGCGACGTATCTGGTCTGCCCCCTCTGCGCGGGTGAATAGTGCGCGGAAGGTGCGGCCATCCGTGCCTCTCTGCGCCTGTGCACTCCCGCTATCGACCGTCGTCGCGTCGCCGTGGCCCAGCGCTGCCACGGGCCCGACCCTCGCCCCCCGCCCCATGAATCGCTCCGCGGCGCCCTCGTCTACGCGCAGTCCGCCTTGAAGCGCGGTGAGAATAATCGCCTGGCCGCGGATGGCGAGGCGGCGGGGGGCGCGAACGCCCTCCCGCGGTCATCGGGTAGGATGTTTGCGTCCTCGATGTCGTCAGATAGTGGACTGTTGATTTGCGCTAGTAGCTCGTTGCCAGGCACTGCGCCAACGCCTCCCCGAGTGGTCTGTGCAATGAATGCACGAGAAGACGGGGGGGGCGAAGGCGAGTGCATGTCGCGCCCCGCCGGGGGCTTGCCATTCTCCGGCGCGTCGCCGCGCCCCAGATCGGCGCCGAGCCCGCGGGGCACGCGGCCGAGCCCTGCCCGCTGCTCGAACGAGATGGGCAAATGAGAGCGCGGCGCCGATGCGTCGTCCAGGCTCCACATATAGTCTGCGGCTCCGTCGAATGCACTCATGTAAATGGAAATCCTGGCGAGGTGCAGCGCGCCCTCTTCAGGGGAGAACTGGTCGTAATCGACGCGCTCAAAAATCTCTGGGCCGGGATGAGCTGCGGCGCCGCAATCCCCGCGCCCATTTCTCTTGCTGCGCCGCGATGCAACGCGCTTTGGAGACCCGCGCGCGTAGCGCAGCTTGAGGCGGCCATCTTCACCGATTGGGGTTTTGCTTCCTACCGTTCCCTTTGCTGGTGGTTCAGCGACCGCGACCCCCCCCCTTGCCCCTGTGGAAAGATTCGCATTCTGATCGGTGGTAAGGGAGGCCATGAACGAAGCAGCGCCCGCGCCGCACTACCTCCTTCGTCCACCTTTACCCTTGCTGCGCTCCTTTGCGCTCAATGGGCGCCTTATACGCGCGCGTTCTCGTCGTGCGGAGCTTGTTTTAACAGCTGGGCACCTCCCATTCTAAGCGGCCCCAAAGGCCAAACTCATAAATTTGTTGTGGGTGTTTGGACGTTGTTGGTGTTCTCGCCGCGTCGGCTTCCCAAGGCTTCCAGACGGCCCTAGGACCTCTGAAGGTCGTCCCAAGAGGGCCCCAAAACAACACAAGAGGGCACCAGACGGTCCAAGAGGCGCCCAAAAGCCAAAGAGGGCCCCAAGACGGCCCCAAAAGGGCTCCAAGAGAAGGAGCACGAACTGAACATCTGATCCTTCTGCTCCAACAACCCCTCAGGAGGCCCCGAGAGGCCCCAATGAGGCCCCCAAGCGATCCCCAAGAAGCACCCCAACAGGCCCGCAAGAGGCCCAAACAAGGCCCGAAACGGCTCCCAAGAGGCGTCCAAACTGCCTCGAAGAGGCCTCCAGCCTCCCACGATATCCCAACGAATATCTCATATGATTCATATTCACAACCCAAGCACGGTGGCGGGACCGAATGCCATTGGATAGTCCGCCGCCCCTTGTTGATTCATCACATGGGTGCTCGGCGCGCTGAACTTCTTACGATTTGGTTTTGGTTCTGTTCCCCAGAAAATCCCCCGTGGGGTTTCGGCCCGCCCCGCGGGCCCCGCGGAAGACCCAGTTGTCAAGGTTCTTCCTGTTCCAGGCGGCTCCAAGATGGCCCGAGATGGCCAAGACGGCTTTGATGGACGGCACAAGAGGGCCCAAGATGCCTCCAAGTCCGCCCAAGCCTCCAAGACGGTCCCAGAGGGCCCAAGAGGCCCCCAAGAGGCGTCCTAGACGGCCCAAGAGGCCTCCAAGAGGACCTCCAGGAAGGCCCGAAGAGGCCCCAATCATTGATGTCCATTTGGTGTTTGAAGGATTTTGGCAGTTGCTTCTTTTCGGCCTCCCGACGGCCCGAGACGGCCCAAGAGCCCCAAAAGATCGCCCCAAGATCGCCCACGAGGCCTCCAAGATGGCCCCAGAACGGCTCAAGAGGACCCCAAGACCGCCCCAGGAGGGCCACAAGATGGCCCAAGAGGCCTCCAAAACGCCCAGGGTGGCCTCCAAGATGGCCATGGAGCACCCCAAGATGGCCCCTCTCGGCCCAGAGAGGCCCCCAATACAACTTTCGACGGCGTCAAACGGCCCAGGGGCCCACTAAGACGGCTCAATATGGCTCTAAGATTGCCCAAGGCGGCCCGAGAGGCACCCAAAAGATCTCCAAGACGGCCAAAGAGGCAGCTAAGGGGACCTCCAGGAAGGCCCGAAGAAGCCAAAATCATTGAGTTTCCTTAGATGTTTGAAGGATGTTGGTCTGTGCTTCTTTTCGGCCTTCCGACGGCCCGAGACGGCCCAAGAGCCCCGAAAGATCGCTCAAGAGGCTTCCAGGATGGCCCCAGAACGGCCGAAAGGGCCCTCAAGACGACTCCAAGGGGGCACCAGACGGCCCAAGAGTCCTACAAGCCGCCCAAGATGGCCTCCAAGACGGCCCTGGAGCACCCCAAGCGGGTCAATTCGGCTCAACGATCCCAAGACGGAGACGGGCCAGGAATGCCCCGAGACGGCCAAAGAGGCTCCCAAGAAGCCCGCAAAGGCTCCCAAGAGGTCTAAGGAGGCCCCAAAGATGCCTCCAACAAATTCCCAGGAAGTTCCCAGGAGGCCCCAAGAGTGCTCCCAGAGGCTCCCAAGATGCCCCTTCCTCCTCCTCCTCCTCCTCCTCCTCCGACTCTTCCTTTTCCTCCTCCTTCTCCTCCCCGCCATCCTCCCCCAAATGTTCTCCGAAGGGTTTCCACAACGGTTGGGGGAACACATGCTCCGATAGCTTGGCAGGGCTCCTGCCACAACGCGCGGCAACATGGGCGATTTCAAAAGGCAGGGGGCGGCGGTGATTCGTCGTAGGCGTCTTCGGTAATGCTTGCCCATTTCACAATGTCACTTGCGTAGCTTATACCAGGTGCACCACCAGCCTGCAAGCGGCCTGCCCCCCCATTCTTCAAAATGGGCACTCCTGGGGGAGACACGAAAGACCCCGAGAGGGTTCGCCGTTGTCCGAGAACGTTGGTTCCGCCGGCAGTGGTGGTAAACTGGGCGGCGCCATTGCCAAGGGTCCTCCAGATGGGAGGGGGGCTCCGCGACAGTCGCCTTGAGGGGCGGCAAAGCAATGGGGGATGGGGCGCTGCGTCTGCTGGGGCTATCAAGCTCGAGCATCGTGCCCAGCTCTGTTCGGCGCGAGCCCCACCTTCGCGCGCTGAAGAGGGGCAGCTCTCCAGTCCAGGCCGCGATGCGCGCCGCGCGAGCATCTTCGCACCACTCGCCATCGCACGGACGTCCATTCCCTGTGTTTTTGTTCGGTTTCGTGCGTGGTTTTTCGGCAAATGGTCAGCGCGGCGCCTGCGGTCACTCTTCTGGCCCGCCCGGCGCCAGTTGCGAAGCACGCGGGTCATCCAACTGAGCGTTTGACTTCCAGCCTCTCCCTTCCCCCATCCACGCTCCTGAGACATGCCCATCAGGACGATGCGCTCGCTGTGGCCATTCAGCAGGGCCGCCTAGGCAGGCGAACGGTGCTAGAACATTGATCTAAGCGGGCGTACCAACCAGCAAAATGCAAGAATCGTCAGCGGGTCAGCCAACCTGGATCGCAATGGATACCACAAGCCATGTTCTTCTCATGAATGAGTGAAGCTGCAAGCAGTGATTCGAGTTGCGTTCACGACTTTCTACATGTCCCCGATGTGAGCATATCTCAGGGCCTTCGGCTTGACAACAGCCTCTAGCGATACATCCATTCGAATACGCCATCCATGGGGAACGCTGCAATATGGAAATATTTGTGGGTCGAAATAAACCTGACGGGACTCCGACCAGAGCCAGTTGCTAATAAGCGCAACCGACATGCCAGCAGCCACCAATCATACTTTTGGCAAAAAGATTGGGAATCCCTTGGGCACGAGCAAGTTGGAAACGCTACCCCGAGCTAATCATCAAGGCGATGAGCCGCAACCTCCATCACAGCTCCCTCTCTTTGCAACGCGCAAGAGAATCAATACACTGGTGAGGCATGAGGGAGGCCACGACCCGCCACAGTCTGCGGGAAGCAATATTATGACACTGGTCAGAGTGAGGGGGCCGAACGGTCATTCACTGTCCCTGGGTGCGTGGCTGATGTGGAATTCCGCGGTGCGGATTCTTGTTGTTGTTTGTTGTTGTTGTTGTTTGTTGTCGTCGTCCCACCCGCAACCCGCCCCGCGACCCACCCGCGACCCACCCCGCGACCCACCCCGCGACCCACCCGCGACCCACCCGCGACCCACCCGCGACCCACCCCGCGACCCACCCCGCGACCCACCCCGCGACCCACCCCGCGACCCCCCCGCGACCCCCCCGCGGCCCACCCCGCGACCCCACCCGCGACCCACCCCGCGACCCCCGCGACCCCCGCGCCGTCGCCACCGACCCGCGTGACCAACTCGCGACCAACCCGCGACCCAAACCACGTTCAGGGTACAAACCACATTTTTCGGCGCCTGCGGCGGGCATATTTCGCATTCGTTTCAGGTGGAGAGCCCGCGGCCCACCCGCGACCACGTTCAGGGTACAAACCATATTTTCGGCGCCTGCTGCGGGCATCCTTTGCATTCGTTCCCTGTGGAGAACCCGCGGCCCACCCGCGACCCAAACCTCGTTCCGTGTACGAACCATTTTTTTTGGCGCTTGCGGCTGGCTGCTTTTGCATTCCTTCCAGGTGGAGGCGGAGAGCCCGCGACCCACCCGCGACCTAAACCACGTTCACTGAACAAACCAATGCCGCACAAGCGCGGCGGCGGATTCTTGCATGCCGTCTGAGCCCGCAAGGACCTCTTCACGCCCCGCACATCCACGCCAGCCCGTCCAGCAACTTTGCCCTGGCGAGTTGCCTTGATCAGAGAAGGCGGGGAGCATAAAGTGGAAAAAAGGATTGCGTTGCAGTTATCTTGGGAAAGGAGGGGGAGGCAGGATGAGTAAACAGGGGACGAGGAGAACGTGGAAGAAGAGAGGATGTAAGGAGAACGTGGAGAAAGAAAAGGAGGAGGAGCAGGAGGACGAGGGGGAGGAGGGGGAGGAGGGGGAGGAGGAGGACGAGGAGGGGGAGGATGGGGAGGATGATGATGATGGACGACAATGGGAGGACGATGATGGAGGCCGATGAGGGGAAGGACGACGATGGGAGGACCATGATGAAAAGACGAGGGGGGGGAGAGGGAGGACGAGGAAGAAGAGGAGGAGGAGGACGACGAGGTGGAGGAGGAGGATGACGATGACGATGAGGACGAGGAAGAGGAGGAGGAGAAGGAGGAGGAAGAGGAGGAGAAGGAGGAGGAGGAGGAGGTGGAGGAGAGCGCCATCGACAAGGAAGGTGGGGGCCACGAGGTCCGCCGGCTCGACGACGCCCGCGTCGCCCGCGCCCGCCCCCTCACTCTTATCCGCAATTGCGGGGTGCTGCGTATCGAAGTGGTGCGGGGGGCAAAAGCAGGCACATATGCGCACACAGCAAAACATGATGGGGAGGGGCAAAAGAAAGGCGCATGGACATGTGCAGAAATGGGCTGGACATGTATAAGCATTACCCAGGAACGGACCGTTCAATACAAAAGCAAGCACTGATGGATCCGCCGTGCTCTTGAATGCTTCGCCAAAGGACGTTGGGCCAGAGCCACATGTTTCACATTCGCGGCATCACTCTTAAGAGTCAGAGCTCGTTGGCAAGAAGGCGACCACGAGTTGGCCTCGAAACGGACTGGTGATGGGGGAACTGGAGACATGCTTCGTGGGAGTAACGGCACATCGCGCTAGGTTCCCATTGCAGAACAGCGCCCTGCGCCAAACGCTGCAAGTGCCCGAGTGCACTATGGACACGAGGCAGCTGAAAAGTCGATGCGGCATGGCCACATGGCAGCGCCATGCGCTCCGTGGCACCCCATCCCGCTGCGATCTGCGATCAAACATCGCAGCGAGGTCTCATGGTGGTCCCCGTGGAACACCCATCCGCTCCGCTGGACCCCCCAGGAGCCCACGGAAGTTACGATACGTAGCACCCCGCAATTGCGGATAAGAGTGAGGGGGCGGGCGCGGGCGACGCGGGCGTCGTCGAGCCGGCGGACCTCGTGGCCCCCACCTTCCTTGTCGATGGCGCTCTCCTCCACCTCCTCCTCCTCCTCCTTCTCCTCCTCTTCCTCCTCCTTCTCCTCCTCCTCTTCCTCGTCCTCATCGTCATCGTCATCCTCCTCCTCCACCTCGTCTCCTCCTCCTCCTCCTCTTCTTCCTCGTCCTCCCTCTCCCCCCCTCGTCTTTTCATCATGGTCCTCCCATTGTCGTCCTCCCCCTCATCGGCCTCCATCATCGTCCTCCCATTGTCGTCCATCATCATCATCCTCCCCATCCTCCCCCTCCTCGTCCTCCTCCTCCCCCTCCTCCCCCTCCTCCCCCTCGTCCTCCTGCTCCTCCTCCTTTTCTTTCTCCACGTTCTCCTTACATCCTCTCTTCTTCCACGTTCTCCTCGTCCCCTGTTTACTCATCCTGCCTCCCCCTCCTTTCCCAAGATAACTGCAACGCAATCCTTTTTTCCACTTTATGCTCCCCGCCTTCTCTGATCAAGGCAACTCGCCAGGGCAAAGTTGCTGGACGGGCTGGCGTGGATGTGCGGGGCGTGAAGAGGTCCTTGCGGGCTCAGACGGCATGCAAGAATCCGCCGCCGCGCTTGTGCGGCGTTGGTTTGTTCAGTGAACGTGGTTTAGGTCGCGGGTGGGTCGCGGGCTCTCCACCTCCACCTGGAAGGAATGCAAAAGCAGCCCGCCGCAAGCGCCAAAAAAATGGTTCGTACACGGAACGAGGTTTGGGTCGCGGGTGGGCCGCGGGTTCTCCACAGGGAACGAATGCAAAGGATGCCCGCCGCAGGCGCCGAAAATATGGTTTGTACCCTGAACGTGGTCGCGGGTGGGCCGCGGGCTCTCCACCTGAAACGAATGCGAAATATGCCCGCCGCAGGCGCCGAAAAATGTGGTTTGTACCCTGAACGTGGTTTGGGTCGCGGGTTGGTCGCGAGTTGGTCACGGGATGTGTCGCGGGCTCTCCAGTTGGAAGGAATGCAAAAAAAGCCCGCCGCAGGCGCCGAAAATTGTGGTTTGTACCTTGAACGTGGTTTGGGTCGAAGGTGGGTCGCGGGTGGGTCGCGGGTGGGTCGCGGGTGGGTCGCGGGTGGGTCGCGGGTGGGTCGCGGGTGGGTCGCGGGTGGGTCGCGGGGTGGGCCGCGGGGGGGTCGCGGGGTGGGTCGCGGGTGGGTCGCGGGTGGGTCGCGGGGTGGGTCGCGGGGTGGGTCGCGGGGTGGGTCGCGGGGTGGGTCGCGGGGTGGGTCGCGGGTGGGTCGCGGGTGGGTCGCGGGTGGGTCGCGGGGTGGGTCGCGGGGTGGGTCGCGGGGTGGGTCGCGGGGCGGGTTGCGGGTGGGACGACGACAACAAACAACAACAACAACAAACAACAACAACAAGAATCCGCACCGCGGAATTCCACATCAGCCACGCACCCAGGGACAGTGAATGACCGTTCGGCCCCCTCACTCTGATTTTCGCAAATCGCAGCCCCCCAGGGGACGGCGAGGTCTCACGGACACCTGCCTGCGTAGGACGTACCTCCGCTGGGCCTCCCTGGAGCCCACGGAAGTGGCGACAGTTTCGCAGACCGCCGGCCCCCAGGGGACGGCGAGGTCTCGTGGTGATCTGCGCGGGACGTACCTCCGCTGGCCCTCCCAGGCGCCCACGGAAGTGGCGACAGTTTCGCAAATCGCAGCCGCCCCAGAGGACGACGAGATGTCGTGGTGATCTGCGTGGGACGTACCTCCGCTGGCCCTCCAGGAGTCCAGGAGCCCCGTGAAAAGGACGTCATTGCGCTGGGCCCCCCAGGAGCCCACGGAAGTGGCGACGGTTTCGCGAATCGCAATCACCCAGGGGACGGCGAGGTCTCGTGGTGATCTGCGTGTGACGCAACTCCGCTGGCCCTCCAAGAAGCCCATCGAAAGTGGCGACAGTTTCGCAAATCGCAGCCGCCCCAGAGGACGACGAGATGTCGTGGTGATCTGCGTGGGACGTACCTCCGCTGGCCCTCCAGGAGTCCAGGAGCCCCGTGAAAAGGACGTCATTGCGCTGGGCCCCCCAGGAGCCCACGGAAGTGGCGACAGTGTCGCAAATCGCAAACACCCAGGGGACGGCGAGGTCTCGTGGTGATCTGCGTGTGACGCAACTCCGCTGGCCCTCCAAGAAGCCCATCGAAAGTGGCGACAGAATCGCAAATCGCAGACGCCCCAGGGGACGGCGAGGTCTCGTGGTGAACTGCGTGGGGCGTGCCTCCGCCGGCCCTCCCAGACGCCCACGGAAGTTTGCGACAATTTCACAAATCGCGGCCCCTCACGGGACGGCGACGTCTCGTGATGATCTGCGCAGGACGCACCTCCGCTGGCCCCCCCAGGAGCCCACGAGAGTGGCGACGGTTTGGCAAATCGCAGCCCCCAGGGGGTGGCGGGATCACGAGGCAGGGAGGAGGAGGAGCAACACCAGGAGGGGGAGAATGGAAGGAGGAAGGAGGAGGAGGAGGAAGAGGAGGAGGAGGAGGAGGAGGAGCGAGCGAGCCGCAGGAGAGGCGTCCGAGTGACGAACACCAACCGCGTGTGAGACCTGAGAGCCACAGGGGTGGCGGGAGGCGGAAGCCTGGGAGAGGGTGGGGCGCCTCAGGAAAACCACACCCAAGAAAACCTCCCAGGCCCAAGTCCAAAAGAAAACACTAGGGGGCAGGGTTCGGGCCAGAACGCGCCGCTCCTGCCCCACGCTGGCGGGGCTCCAGGCCACGGGCAATACGGTCGATCGCCGTGAGCTGGTTCGCCCTAGTCTTTGGATTCTCCGAGAAACCTTGGCACTGCGCCCGCAGCTTGCGGGCGGACCTGAAGGACTCGGACCCGTTGAAATTGCCCCCGCACTTGCGGCAGCAATACACGGAATTAACACAGAAAACGTCATGCCCCAATTCAGCGAATTCGGCAAGCACAGGTTGGGGAACGTCGGCCGTGCCACTGGCAGCAGACACCTGCTCCAGCGGCTGGGGAGGGACCGCGGGGAACCCCGAGGAGGCCTCTAAAGGCCGAGGCGTGGACCCCAACAACCTATCGGCCGCCTCGATGGCCGCCGCTACCCTAGAATCTGAAACACTCAGCCACGCCTCAGAACTCCGCAGAAAGAAGTCCTCGGCAAGGCTCTGGACGAGAGGCGAGGGAGCACATACCCGATCAGCTCCCGAACGAAGAGTCTGGAGGGTACTCGCACTCCGAGCGACACGATTGCACCGTCGACACCGATACTCAGACGTCCTCTGGCAGAAAAGCAACTCGTGGTCCTGGGGCCTCTCGAAAACCACACGCTTGGGCACCTGGGCGAGCTCTGGGTCGTGCACCACGACAGGGTCAGCTCCCCACTTCCGAAACTGCACAACCTGGAAGGCCGCCCACGACACATAGTGCAGGACCTGCTTGTGCTGCTTCAGCCCAGCTGCCAAACTGTCAGCCAGTGTCTTTGACACCATGTGCGCAGCACTGCCACACTTCGCGAAGAAGTCGGCCCAGGCATTGCCGACGTAGGCCTCCAGCTCGTCTGGCGTGGCCGACCCGATGACGTCCTCCAGCTTCCTGTGAGCTGGAGTCCACTGAAACCGCACTGGTGGCAGACGTGGATCGCGTGCTCTGGCAGCCGAAAAAATATCTCTCCAGACTCGGGCGTGCTTCGCTTTGCCAAACTCGAGCCTCTGGTCCCAGGACGCACCCTCCTCCACGAGCGATTTCAGATCAGAAATGAAAACCTCATGCCCAGGATGCCTCTGAAGTCCCATCTTGATGGCATAGCGCTCAGCACGTCCTACTGTCTGCACATAGTAGGGCAAGGGCCCATATACAGCTCTGGCGGGGAGCCACGTGACGGGGTCCAGCTGGCAGACCGACCACCCACACCTACGTACTTCAGGGATGCTGGCCGAGAACCCCGAGCCGTCAGTATATGACGTAGGCCCCCAAGAGCCCAAGACATCTCCCCATTCAAAAACCTCATTGGAGACCGTGGTGTAGTGCGGTACTGCAACAGGCTCTGGAACCCCATAGATCAAGTATCTCTGGTCCCAGTCGGCGCACCCCAGCATCTGACCAGACGCCTGAAGCATGCCACGAACCTCCTGAAGCTGTTCTGGAAACTCATAATACTCCTGGTCGGGGTCCCCTTCGAGGAGCGGCGGGCAGTCGTAAAAGATATGACCCCAACCGGAGTCGCTAGCCTTGCCGCAGGCCTGACATGGCCTAATGGGCCTCCCGTGCTTCATGTCCCGACGCGGTGGGATGGGAAGGTTGTCAGCCCACAAAGCCTGCAGCGCTCCGAGGCGCCTGTGACACTTTATCTTGGCGAGCGCGTGGCGCAGCGCACGATGCCACACGTCCGCCTGCTCGGTGTAAAAATGCTGCTGCAACCTATGGTGCTGCCAGCGCTGAATGCCTTGATGCAGGAACACTTGTAGGTCTGCTGGACATACACGATATAAATCAAAACTGTTTCCCAAATCGTCGACCAGGATGTGCTCTGACGACATAGTCCAGGATATGCGCCTCAAAGTAAGCCAGGTGGCCCCAAGGGGCCCACGCGCCTTGGCCCAGGAAGGTGAACTCTCAAACTTAGCACCCAGACGCACCCAAGCCTCCCGAAGTCTGCTAGGTTGCACTCGCCCGTCCCAGATCCAGGAGGCGTATTTGAGCACAATGTCCGTGGTGGCGTTATATATGGGGTCATAACATTCATCCCGATGAGATATGAGATACGCTGTTACCCCAACCATCGTCTTACCTGGAGCACCATTTAGGACTGCAACACAATGTCGCAACTCACGAAGAGCGCTGTCGCTAACCCCAGCAACTGCACCGCCATGCGCCACTGATGGAAGGGCGCCCGTGCGCCACAAGCTGGTAGCACTCCGCCCCACGGCGGACTTCAACATGCGAAAACGATGCTTGCGCTCTCGAAACTGCACCAACCTACGCTTCTCCATATGCCGAAGAACTCGAGGTCCTGTGAGCTCGTGTCCCAGATTCCTCATGTGGGCCCTGTACGGGATCTTCAAGGTTCCCAGGTGCCTCTTGAGCTGTCCCCAAACCTTTTTGGTTCCCAGGGATACATCCAGACTTCGGCGGCTTCAGGACCATCCCAAGATCTCCTGCATCCGACGTGAACGCCTTGGCCGCTCGGGCCAGGTTGGACACTTCCCTCAATACGGGCGACACGTACTGCAGACCCACATCGTCCATGAGCGTGCGTGGCGTGATAGAGGGTGCAATACTGGCCGTGCGCTGGACCGCTCGGTACGCGAGGAGGTATAGAAGGTACGTGGCGTGCGTGCAGCCCGCAAGAATACCCTGATGGGCCACCAAGGGCCTAGATACAGATCCAAAGCACTTGATCCTTCTCGGCTGACGGTAGGAGCCCAGGAGCAACCACAGGAGCCTCAGCGGGTACCCGAGCTCTCTAGCTTCTCGGAGAAGTGCACTGTGACTGACCATATCGAAGCACTTGGTCATGTCCAAGAGAATGGTGCATGTGTGCTCACCTAAAAGTTCTCCTATCTCCTGGCTCAGGTTGTGGTCGAAGGCTGAATCGGTCGAAGTCTGCCCAGCCCTTGACCCCCACATATGCTCGCACTTATGCGCCTCTTGCCACTCCGCCGAAAGCGGCCGACGTAGCTTTCCCCACAACCTGACGAAGGTATTGCTGAGGACGATCAACCTAGTGTCCCCGTCAGGCTTGGGCAGGCGAACAAGCTCGCTGTAGAGCCTGTCCGTGGGCCAGGCCAGCCAACTCTCAAACAGCATGAACATATCGGCCAGGCTCTGCAAGGCCTGGTCGGACAACACATCGAGCGTGCGTGGCGCGATCCTCGTCTGGCCCGGGGCCGTCTTCAACGGAAAACTCCTGATGGCCCCACGCACCTGCGATGCAGACAAAGGCGGAAGCAAAGGCCACTGAGCGTGGTCGGCAGGCAGCGACAGAGAACATGCACCGTGGTAGGTCCAAACGTCCTTCCACTTGTCGAGCGTGCGGTCAGCCATCTGGTATGGCTGAGCGTCGTGGGAGTAGGCAAGCACCTCCTGTCGAGCCCGAACTTTGGAGGACGAATGTGCCCGAGATGCTCCTCCCAGGAAGGCTTCTTTGGCCCACTGCCTCCAGGCCCTCTCTGACGCTCTTTGTGCCAATCCCAAATGATGATCAGCTCTGGCAATGATGGCCTTGGCTACGTCCTCAAAGTCAGACTCGACCAGGCCAGTCAGCCCTCGCCAAAAGAAGCCTGCGAAGGCAGCATCCAAAACACACAGCACATGCTCTGACCGAGCCGCGCGTCTGTAAAAGGCAGCCACCTCGTTGAAAGCCACTGCGACCTTAGTGTACTGCAGCGGCGTGATGTCACACACGGCAGCGCAGAGCTTGAGGCGCTCGATGTACCTCGCCAGCCGCTTCTTCTCCGCCACAAGGTGCTGGGCCCATCGCTTCAGGCCAGCACGGTCGGCTCCTTGTAGGTACGCCTGCGTGGCGGCTGCCATGACAAGTGCTGCCACTTGAACTGCGGCGGCCCCTCGCGTCCAATGTACTGCATGGCCTTAGCACCCACACAGTCGTAACGCCCCGCCAGCTCGTAGTCCACCCCTCGCAGCACGGAGTCCCAGAGCAGGCTCAGATCGTCGGCACAACTGACCCGTTGGAACTCTGTCTGGAGCCTGTGCCACGGGTAGGGATATCTAGCACAGCCAACTGGCGGCACCACCGCGAAGGGGCGCGGCTCCACAGGGACACGGCACCACGTGGGGCGATCCTCTCCCATGAGCTGCAGCTCTACAGGGAAATGCGGCGGCGGCACGACCGTGGAGTCATACTGGACCTCTGGCTTGCCCTTGATGCGAGACGCTAGATTGGCACAGACGACGAAATAGTCTATGGTGCTCTTGCCCTCGTCGGTGATGCAGGTGTGCTGGTCGGGCACGTAGTGGACGGCTGCCATGGTCTCGACCCAGTTGCGAACATTGAGCGCATCGATGTCGGAGTTCCAGTCGCCACCTAGGATCCAGTCGAGGCCCCGTGAGTTCCATGCTGCCACTCTCTGTGCCAGGGCCCACAGCACCTCAATGTTCTCGCCCGATATGCCAATGGACGTGACAAGATACACACTGGCGACTATGATGCCGCCTGCCACTCCCCAGTTAATCTGTGCACAGACTGCTCGTCCTGGGTAGATAATGTGCCCATCATCAGGTGGGGCTGTGACCATGATGTATGTCGGCACAAGTACAGCGACGCCTCCGAAGTTGGACGTGGCTGAGTCACCCGTGGAGGGCGACGGGGCCCATAGCCCGTGCCATCCAACATCCAAGGCCCTGGCCTGAAACTCGCCAAGCCTGGAGTCGGTAATCCTCAATTCTTGTGCCAGCAAGATAGTTCCTCGATAGGTAGCCAAAAAGTCAAAGAGAGGACCGTAGCTCGTAGCATTCACCGTTGTGATGAGGCCCTTGAGCTGCGGCTGAGATACTGCATGCATTGGCTGCACCTTCGCCTCCGTGCTCCCTGGCGGCAAAGGCGAGGTGGGTGCAGCGCGTTCTTGACCTGATTTCTCGAAGCGTAATCGGGAAGAAGGTGGGGACGAAGATGGCGCTTCATGAAATGCGCCTTCACACAGATCTGCTTCCATGTCAGGCTCAACGTCCTCGAAGAAGTCATGATCGTCATCCGAGGTAGTGCACACTGGGCCACTCTGGCCCGGTGGGGCCCCTGGCAGTCGGTACTCTCTGCCGCCTGAATTCTCCGAGGGCAAGGGCGGTGAGCGGTGCGTGCCGTCCGAAGACGGTCGGTACCCTCTGCCGCCAATCCCCGAAGGTGAGGTCGGTGAGCAGTGCGTGCTGCCAGGGGCCAACCGCGTAGGCGTAGACGGAGTAGCCCTCTGTGATGCCGTGGTCGCCCCAGACGGAGCTGCAGGCTCAACTGAAGTAAGTGGGGCCGCCGTCAGGGTCGGAGCTGTCCCCCGCCCCGAGGAGCGGGCCAGTGGGGGAAGTAATGTAGGCGCCGTAGTGCCAGCCGAGGTCATGGAACTAGACGCCGATGTGGGCAGGGGGGTGTGACTACGAGGGGCTGAATCCCTCCCCCCCCTGCCCAGAATGCTAGCCGCCATCGAAGAAGACTGAGGCGGACTCTCGACATGTTGCGCTGATGTAGAGCTGACCATGGTGACAAAGAGCCAAATCAACAGCATATCAAGCCGAGCACCTTCACGCCGAAGTCTTGGCCTTCTTGGCCACAGTGTCCAAGTAGCTCTGCTGAAGGCGCTTGAACTTCTCACGCACGATGTCAGGGGTGTCGCTCTCCTCGACTGGGACCCCTGCTGCACCCAGCGTCTCACGGTACTCCTGCTCTGACATCTCGATGTCAGGTGGCTCAGCGCAAGACTCATCACCATCCTCATCATCATGGGCAGGTGTAGGTTCAGGCGGCTTGGCTTGCGGCATATTCTGCAGCTTGCTGACCGTGTTGGCCATAGCTTGCAGCTCCTTGACCATGTCAGCGCCGAGACCGAGGCCCGATGCAACCTTGCCCAGCTGCTCCACGCTGACCGCGAAGGTGGGCAGCAAGTCCGCCAACGTCGGTGGCTGGGTGCCCTCGGGCGGCTGGACTCGCGACATAGCGGCTCGAGTCTGCTGCTCCAGGCGGAGGACCTCGGCAGCCGCCTCCTGCAACTTGGAGTCAGTGTCGGCCAGGCCGAGGGTGAGCTCGTCGATCTTCCTCTGCTGCTCGTCGCGAGTGGCCTGGATGGTAGCCTGTCGCGCACGAGCGGAGGACAGCCTTGACGCCAATGCCTTGCCTGATGCTCAATGGGCCTATCCTGAAAGAGCTCCGCATCCAACCTAGCTCGCTCCTCGCGCCATTTGGCCACAATACCAGCGTCAGCAGGGTCAGTAGTGACCCGAAGCAACTGATCCAGCATCTTGATACGGCTCCTCTTGACAGTATCAACATCCCCAGGCGCGGCAGCCCAAGGTGGGCTCGCACCTGTACCCGTAGCCGCTGGCCCTTGCCCAGGGGGATGCTCGCGGAGCTTGGCGAGCTGCGCCTCGAGCTCCTTGACTTTGGCCGCGAGCGACTGCTGCTTGGCCGAGACGCTGGGCTGCGACGCTGCTTTGTTCTCCTTGAAACAGTTGCTCTTGTGCAGGCCGCACTTCTTGCAGTACACCAGGGTGGAGGCGTTGAACCACGGCTGATTCGTGACGTCATGCCTGCACCACTTGCAATACCATGGCGAAGCATTCTCCTTGCGCGTCGGGGCCATGGCGGCGTCGGCGTCGCAGGGACAAGCGGCGAGAGCCACGGCCCTGAGGGCTGCCTGGCCGTGGCGGCAAAACTGATGAGGGAGCCCAACCCCTCGGTGAAGGCGAAAAGCTGTCGAGCGCAAGCGCTCTGGCACTGCCGCGGACTAGCGGTATCCGAGAATGCCAATACGGGCTCAGCCCGCAAAAGCATGAGCCTTGAGCCAAAATGGCTACGGAGGAGGAGGAGGAGGAGGAGAAGGAGGAGGAGGAGGAGGAGGGGTCGGCAGTGCTCGATTCAAAGCGAGTGCCCAACACAGGAGGGTTGGGGAAATATGTGTATACCACCAGGAATGCGTGCGCGAGTTGGAGTGCCCCGTAGTCATGTTAAGATCGAATCCTCAAGTACAAATATGGTGCATGCTCCAAAATGTACATATACATGTAGAGTCTAAGCTAGCCCCACCACCAAGAAACCCCAAAAAAACAACCATGAGGCCTTTGCCCCACAACTTAGGCACGATGGCTGCACGGGCCGGAAGCCACTAGATACGAAGGATGATGGGCTACAGCGTTAGAATCATAATGTGAAGAGGACGTCTAATCTTGATGCACTTAAAGACGACACATCGGTAGTGGAGCCAATCGTGTGCTACGCTATACGTAAGCTAGACAGCTTGTCAGAACTAAGATAATCAAGGTATATGCTAACTTGCACATGTTGAAGAACGCAGTCTGCTTAGCTGGAAGAGTTTGAACGGTTGGACAAATTTTACGCGATGCACCATAATATATGTTATTCAAAGGCGTAGGGAAAGTATGCAAAGAAATCCGCGACCGTGCTCCCTTGCACGTTGAGGCGTATTTGAATGCCAAAGGCTGTCGAGTTCAGGCAAATTCGCCGACCCCCCCCCCCCCCAAAGCCACGATCCCTCGTACAAAACCGCTCCGAGCTTCCAAGACGGCCCAGGCAGGCAACCACTGCCGCCCAAAAGGCCAAAGACGCTCTAAGGCGGCCGAGGCTGGTCTCAAGGCGGCCCAATATTGGCTCAAGACGGCCCGAGGTGCAACCAAGAGGGCAACAACATCTCACCCACCAAGGCCCGATAGACGTTTACATGCTCGCCGTCTCGAGCTCCCGTCAGCTCAAGACGGTCCAAGATGG
This sequence comes from Prorocentrum cordatum, assembly GCA_963575745.1. Taxonomy (NCBI): domain Eukaryota; class Dinophyceae; order Prorocentrales; family Prorocentraceae; genus Prorocentrum; species Prorocentrum cordatum. The sequence continues at coordinate 84 of CAUYUJ010000750.1, read as the reverse complement.
CCCAAGCGCCCCAAGGGGCCCCCAAGACGGCCGAAGAGGACCCCATGATAGCCCGGGGGCCTCCAAGACGGCTCACAATAGGCT
>CAUYUJ010000749.1:66853-109841 GCA_963575745.1 Prorocentrum cordatum | reverse complement strand
CGGATCCCTTGCCGAACTATTTCATGACCATACGGTCGGATCGAGGTATGAGATCGAGGTTGGTTCGGGGAGGGTACCCCAATGTGTTTTCGTTGGAGGTTTTGATTATCCTGGGGCTGAGCACCCTCGAATGTTATTATTTTCGGATGGCGGAGGGTCTTCTGTTCTTGAAGGACAGTACTATGTCTAGGAGTTCGGTGGCTATGTCAACATGCGGGCATGAACAACCGAACGGTGCGTCACGCCGTTTCCTCTGCTTCATCTCTGCCCTTCGCTATCTGCTCAATATCCTCGCTAATGTGCGCTAATGCTTCGTCCGTATGCGGTATTGCCTCACCAATCTGCGCCATTACCGCCCCTGGCGGGGACATGGCAAGTCTCCATGTCATCCTCAGTTGCCAAGCTAGTCAAGCTGGTTCTGGAGCTGCGACCGCAGCAACAGGTATATACCGATCACGATAGCGTTGTCGAGTCGGGAAACACAGTAACCAGAATAGTTCCAAGACGGCCCCCAAGAGGCACCCCCAAGACGACCTTCAGGGCCCAGCGGCCCCAAAAGCCTCCGACAGGTGGCCCAACGGGCTCGGTGGAGGGGATTGTGAGCAATCCCCGCGGGAGCAGCGCGAGAAACGACCAGGTCGAGGTGGCTTCGGCAAGCTCCGAAAGTACCCCGCAGCCCTGAGAGGGGGGGGAGTCGAGAAACCAAAACTGGGCCTCCAAAATGGGATCCGAGTAGATGGTCTCGGAGGATCTCGCCGCATCGCCGATGCATCGGCGATGCGGCTCATTGTGGAGCTCGGCTTTCTCCACGCCGTTGGCGCCGGTGCATCGGCGATGCATTGGCGATCCGCCGACCGAATATACTCCGGCCCCAACTTTGAGGCTTCTATTCGAGTTGCCAAAAAAGGGAAACGCATCAAAGTGAGGGGGCCGAGGGGTTATTCATTGCTCTTGGGCGCGTGGCAAAAGTGAGTTTCGGCGGCGTGAATTAACATTGATGGTGTTGTTGCTGTTGGTGATGCTGTTTATGCTGGTGTTGGTGTTGCTGCTGCTGCTGTTGTTGGTGTTGGTGCTTGTGGTGGTGTTGTTGGTGGTGTTGAACTTGTGTTTCTGATTCGTCTTATTCGTGATGTTGTCGTTGGTGGTGTTGTTGTTGTGGTTGTTGGTGTAGCTGCTGCGGTTGTTGTTGTTGTTGTGGTTGTTGTTGTTGTTGTTGTGGTTGTGGTTGTGGTTATGGTTGTGGTTGTTGTTGGTGTTGTTGTTGTTGTTGTTGATGGTGTTGTTGTTGTTGTTGTTGTTGCTGTTGTTGTTGTTGTTGTTGTTGTTGTTGTTGTTGAGTTGATTCGTGTTGTTGCTGTGGTTGTTGTTGCTGTCGTTGTGTTCGTTGTTGTTGATGTTGTCGTTGGTGTTGTCATTGTTGTTGTTGCTGCTATTGGTGCAATTGTTGTCGTTGCTGCTGTTGAAGTCTGATTCACTGGCTGACGCCGCACCGCCGACCGCTTGGGGCGGCAGTAAGAGTGAACAACGGAGTTTGCGGAACGCGGGCGATTTCCAGGGAATCTTTGGTTTTCAGTTTCATCGGATTCGTCTAGGATGGTTGGCGGGTCGCAGCTCTGCCACTGGGCTTCCCTGGGCAGCACTTTTGAGGCCTTTTGCGAGCCGTGTTGAGGCCTCCAGGGGCCTCTTTTGGGAATCTCGTGGGCCTCGTGGGAGCCTCTTGGGGGCCTCTTGGTGCCTCCTCAGATTTTTTCTGGGCCGAGGGCTCGACATGTCCATTCCAGTTCCCCCTCTGGGCCTCCTTGTGGGGCCGTCCTGGGTCCCTCCTGGGCCGTTTTGGAGGCTTCTGATGCTGTCTTGGGGCCCTTTTGGGTCGTCTTGGAGCCCTTTTGGTGCCTATTTTGGCAATTTGGGGTCGATATTGACGGCCTCTTGTGCCGTTGTGGGCCTCGTGAAAGCCCAAGAGGCGACCGTGCTAAACATATACGGTTTTCCATCCGGAATGGGACGATCGTTGATTCTAGAGGGCCTCTTGGGACGCCTGTTGGTGGCTTCTTGTGGCGTCTTGAGGGCCTCCTGGGGCCGTCTGGAGGCGATCTTGGGCGTCTTGGAGCGATCTTTCGGCGACTCGTAGCTGATGTCTTTGTTTTGTTTTTCTTTTTTCACATCAAGAAGATTTTTGTTCATCCCACCTTCCGGGTCACATTGCGTTTTTTTCCAATTGAAGTGCCCTTCCCGGGCTCGCACCCTTTTTTTTTATCAGGCAAGGTCTTGGGTCTCATAATTGTGTTGTTGGCCCCAGGTTTACAACAGCAGCGGCTCCCGCTTGATACCTCTTTCATGATGTATTCCTAAATCGCGCTCTCGCGCGGGACTTCCTCACAATGTATCAAGAAGTCGCGCTCTCGCGTGGGACGCCCTCGCAATTTATTCAGACGCCGCACCCTCGACGTTTAGGAGTCACAATCTCGCTGTGCATTTTCCCACGATTTGTTTGGGAATCGAGCTGTCGCTCGAGACCCTGCGGTTCATGCAGGACGCACGCTTCAGCAACCCGCCTGTTCGACCTGGTCGCCTGGGCCCTCCTTCCGTCCCGCCTAGCAAGGTCTACGCGCCCGATCTGCCCGGCTGGTTCTGCCATGTGTTTTCTGTTTCTAGCCCCATCTCCTGCTACTCTCTCTCATGCTCAATTATTCTCCCTCCCCCTTGTCCCTTCCTTCTATTCGTCCTCTCTTCCCTTGACTGAGGGTCTGCACGAAATACACATTGCAGATAAGAATGATATACCCCCAAGTGGGTACGGTCGAAGACGGAGAGGGCGGGGTTTGGGATATACGTAGTGAATTGCACGCGAGCAGATATGAGCGCACAGTCTTAAACGTGTTGTTGTTGGTGTTGTTGACCTCTCACTACTCAACAATAATTATTGTTGATCCCCCCTCCGGTGACCACTATGTGGATTCAATTGAAGTGCTTCCCCTGGGGCTCGCAACCTTTTTTATCAGGGAAAGTATCGTGGCTCAAACTGGGTTGTTGGCCCCTGGTTTACAGCAACAACGGCTCCCACCTGATACTTCCTCACGATGTATTCCTAAATCGCGCTCTCGCGGGGGACTTCCTCACAATTTGTATCAAGAAGTCGCGCTGTCGCGTGGGACGCCCTCGCAATTTATTCAGACGATGCGCCCTCGGCGCTCAGGAATCACGTTCTCGCTGTAGCTTTTCTCACGATTTACTTGGGAATCGCGCTATCGCTCGAGGCTTCCTCGCGATTCATGCAGGACCCACGCTTCAGCAACCCGGCTGCTCGACCTGGTCGCCTGGGCCCGTTTTCCCGACCTGCCCGCTATGGGTCTGCCCACCCGGTCTGCCCATGTGGTTCTACCACTTGTGTTCTGCTCCTTGCCCCCCTCCTGCTAATGTCTCTCGTGCTCCATTCTTCTCCCTCCCCCTTGCCACCCGTCTTCTCCTCCCCTGTTTTAGGGCCTGCACTGAATGCACGTGAGAGGTAAGGAAGGTATACCCCCAAGGGGGTACGATCGAAGACGACAACGAGGGGTACCGAGGGCCTGGGATGTACGAACTGATTGGAACGTGAGCAGATAAGAGCGAACAGTCTTAACATGATTGTTATTGGTGTTGTTGCAGCTTGTTGTTTGTTGTGTCTTGTTTGTTGTCGTCGTCCGCCCCGCGACCTGGCCCGCGTCCCACCCGTCACCCGCCCGCGACCCACCTGCGAGCCACCCCGCGACCCGCCCGCAACCCACTCGCGACCCACCCGCGATCCACATGCGACCCACGCGCGGCCCACCTGCGACCCAGCCCGCGACCCACGCGCGGCCCACCCGCCATCCACACGCGACCCACCCGCGAACTACCTTCATTGCTTAATCGAACAAACCGGTGTATGCGGCGAACTCGTTGTATGATTGTAAACATTCGGCGCCTGCAGCGGGCTTCTTCAGAGCCTCGCACACATCTGAAGTTCCTGCCGCCCCCTCACTGCATTCGCAACTGCGGGGTGCCACGTGATTCTTCGGAGGTCCGCGCGGATGTCTTGGATCGGCGCTGGAGCGCCTTGGGCGGCGCTTTGTGTTTATGCAGATTTGTGTTGCTCTGGCGGCGTCTGCGGCCCTCGGGAGTTGCAGAAGTACTTCATGCCGAGGATGATGATGATGCTGATGATGAAGATGAGGAGGAGGGGAGGAGAGAGGAGGAGGAGGAGGAGGAGGGGAGGAGGAGGGGGGTGAGGAGGAGGGGGGAGGAAGCAGGAGGAGGAGGAGGAGGAGGAGTGAGGAGGAGGAAGGAGGAGGAGGAGGAAGAGGTCCTCGTGTTGGACATTCCACCAGCAGGCACCGTGGCGGATAGGGGGATCATCTTTCGGCGGCGCGCTCAGGGTTGAAGGGAGGGGGAGGAGGAGGAGCAGGAGGAGGAGGAGGAATAGGAAGAGGAAGAGGAGGAGGAGGAGGAGGAGGAGGAGGAGGAGGAGGAGGAGAGGGGGCGGGCTTTCCCAGAAGGCTCAGAAGGCCTCTGGTCTTCCGAGAAGCGTTCTGTGCGTTCTCCGAAGCCACGGGGGGCTTCTCGGAAGGCCGAAGGGCTTCTGAGAAGCCCCGCCGCCTTTTGAGAAGGCTTGCCCCATCCCACCTCCCCTTCGGCACCCCGCCAAGACATGAAGGGCAATCGTGGACCTGAGCGCAATCCCTGAACAGGCACGGAGGCGGATGTGGGGGGATCATCTCACCCTCCCAGTGGCCCCCGAGGGGGCCAGCGGGTTTCGGGTTCGAGGAAGAGGCCGCCGCGAAGCTTCGCAAGATGTGTTACGTGTGGCCCGATGGCGAGAAGGTCTCTTTCGAGCAGCACTCGCTCCGGTGGCTGAGCAAGGCGTTTGCCGCCTACGGCCCGCCGGGGCCTGTGACGGATATTGTGAACCTGGCGTTCGGCATGATGTCGAATGACACGCCGCGCACCGCCGGGACCACCGAGGTCGGGGGCATACGTGAGGGGGGAATACGCTCAGGGGTGGATGCATCGACCCCCAATAGCACGGCCATCGCTGAACGGGACCCGATAGCCCGCCCCGCCCGGTAACGAGGTCGAAGAACAGTGAGCCTGTATAGATGCAAGATAGAGGATCGAAGCTCCGCGCGGATGTGTTGGGTCGACGGTTGAGAGATCCCCCTGGCGGTGCCTCCAGCGCCGTTCCTGGCGCGTTCCACGCGCCGTGGAGGGGGGCCCAGCATCGATCTCAGAAGCCCGCGCGGCTCTCCGACAGTTTGTATTTATGCATGTGCTGCTCCCTCTGTGAGGGGACTGTGGTGGACATGGTCCTCAAGCTCGGCCAGAAGATCATGTCCAGGGACTTCCGCGACCTGTGGATCCCCACCCACTTCGCCATGGACGCCGAGACCGACGACTCCCTCTGCTGGCTGCTCCTCGAGTACATCCACAGGGTCCGCGGCTCCAAGCTGAACCTGATGATACAGCTGCCCACGGACCCCGTGGTGGATGGGTTGGCGACCGACTTTGCGAAGGCTCGGGGCTCCGCCCTCCTTGTCGCCCTTCACACCCCCACTGCTCCCCCAGATCGTTGAGGAGGAGGAGGAGCAGGAGAAGGAGGAGGAGCAGGATGAGGAGGAGGAGGATGAGGAGGAGGAGGAGGCAGAGGAGGAGGAGGAGGAGGTGGAGGAGGAGGATGAGCCTCATCCGCGCCCTCCCCTTCCAAAACCCTCCATCTTCCCAAGACCCCAGGCCTCCTGTCTCCCTCGTTCGTGCCCCCCATATACACGAGGGGGGGGTACGTTGACAAGCCCTGATTGAAGCGTAGCTCCTTGGACTTGCGAGGCATCGCCGAGGCCCTCATCGATTCTCGAGGGCATCGGCGAGGCATCGGCGATGCGTCGGCGACCACACCTGGGCGGACCCCATTTCGGAGGTCTCAACAGGCTGGCTGGACAGGGGCTTTGGGGGGGCCATCTTAGGCCATCGTGCAGCTTTTCGACGGCATCTCGGGCCTTCTGGGGCCATGTTTGGCAATTTCGGGGGTATCTGAGAACTTGTGGAGCCAACATTGAGGGCGTCGTGGGGCCATCTTGGGGCCTTTCCGGCGTCCTGTGCGATTCGGTGTGCCGTCTGGGGCTCTGGGTGTTGCCCCAGGCTGGCTCTGGGCCACCTCGGGCGATCCAGGAGCTCGAAGCGTGGGATGGACTTTTTTCTTTGATCTGCGGGTCGAGAGCGCACCTCCTCCGGTCGAAGCCACGCGGGCCGCGCACAGCTTGAATCAAAGAGAGGGGGGGGCAGAAGGAGGGGCCTCGCATCAGGGCCAGGAGGGGGCAAAGCCCCAGAATCGGGCGGTGCCGAGGATGAGGTGCTTGCAAAGGAACGTCTTGGACAGGAAGAGCATAGGATAGACAAGCCACGGTTGAAATCACCAGCGCTTCCCGGTGCATTGGCATCGCTCGGACGTGTGCATTTTTCTTTCGGCGAGGACCATCGAGGAGCATCCTTGACCATTCGGCGAAAAACCACGCACGAAACCAACAAAAACACAGGGAATGGACGTCCGAGCGATGGCCACGGTTGAAATCACCGGCGCTTCCCGGTGCTTGCTGTCTTCTCGGGGGGCACGGGGAGACGTCTTCGGGCGCCTCGGCCCACGGAGCCCTCCCCGGGGCTCCGTGGCGCCGCCTTTCGCCTCTCGGGCCCTCCTGGCGGCGCGGCAGCGTCGCATGGAAGCCCGGGGGCAAACCACCCGCTCCCGTCCACCCCCACACACACACACAAACTCACACGCAGCAAGCATCAAGCCGGGCCTGTCCCTCTGCAGGGGGAAGGTTCAAAAGTAATCAAAAAATAGTTTGGGGGCGATTTTTCCGTATGTTTGACCATTTGGGAGTAATTTTTGGGGAACAAGAAGTGGCATAAACATACAAACTCGGAGGTCCGCGCGGATTTCTCGGATCCGCGCTGGACCCCCCTTCCCTGGCGCGCGGAGCGCGCCAGGGAAGGGGGGTCCAGCGAACCTCCGCGTTACTCTGTTCGTGTCATTGTTCGTTCCCCTAAAACCAGGCCTTCCCGCCCCCTTCCCCCCCCCCACACGCAGCAAGCACGATGAGGGCAGGAAGTCTTGGAGCGACAAGGGACGAAAGAAAGCACAGCAGACACAGCGCAGCAGTCCAGCGGCAGATGTTACAGTCTTGCGCCCCGAGGGGGGACTGGCGGATGCTGGTGCAGGATGCCGACGAGGGATGCGGACGAGGATGATTGGAGAGAGGGGGGAGGAGGGCCGAGGAGGAGGAGGAGGAGAAGTTGCGAGGATGCGGAGAAAGAGGATGGCGATGAGTGACGAAATGTTGACAGAAGTGAGGGATGGAGGGGGGGAGGGGAAGGGGGAGGATGGCCGAGGAGGCGGAGGATGTCGTAGGGCTAGGGCCTCCCAACAGGCTGGAATCGGCAAGATACTTCGAGACCCAGATTCTGCCAACGCCAACGCGATCAAGAAGTATTGGGCTCTCTGAAGATTGTGCGCAGTGGGCTGGCGAGGGGGGAGCAGGTGGGACGGCGAGCAGAAGGATGAGGGAACGCGACGGACAATGAGAGAAGGAAGGAAGAGGGGGCGGCAGAGAAGGAGGAGTCGGAAGCCTAGAGGGCAGCACCGACACCAGCATCGGTGGCGTGCCTCTACCGAGGGAGGGTGATCCCGACCTCGGCGATGCTGGTAACACTCGGGCTTCCTAAGTGGTCGAGATAGTACCAGTAACACAGACAAATCTGAGATCATCTTACCCCGGTGGCCCGGTTGAGGCAACCTCGTGTGTTGGACGGGTGTTGCGTCACGGGGGCGGTAGATGGGGGGGCGAAGAAGGCGCACCCAGTGTGCATTCGACGGGCCTGAAAGGGGCCCCCCGGGCTCCAAAAAGGGCACGAAGGCCAAACGCTCCTCCCCCCCAGCAAGCAGCGCCCAAGTTCTTGTAGTTGCCCATTTCCAGGCCGCAAAGACAGATGGCGTAACGGGACGACGGAGAGGAGAATGGGGGAGCGGCGGGGCGGGGAGCGCGCGGCGGCGCGGCGAGGCGCGCGGGGGTGAGCGTGCGGGCCAGAAGCGAGGCACGAGATAAGCGGATGAGGGGGAGGAGGAGACCGAAGTGAGGTGAGGAGGAGGAATATGGGAAGAGGGTGGAGGAGGAGGAGGAGCAGCAGGAGGAGGAGGAGGAAGAGGAGGAGGAGTTTATCACCAAAGCGAGTGTCGACCTCTACCTGGCGGGCGCATACTCGCTTTTCTTGTTTTTTCCCGGGTGTTGGTTCCCTCATTTTCCGCGGCGCCCGCCAGGTACAATGCCCCGAGTCGGTTTCATTTTTGTTCTCGCACATGCAAGAACGCGACAGGCTAGTTCCTCACGTTAGTTTAACGTACAAAGGAGGAGGACAAAGAGGAGGAGGAGGAAGAGGTGGAGGAGGAGGACGACGACGAGGAGGAGACCAAAGAGAAGTGAGGAGGAGTTGCAAGGAGGCAGTGTGGAAGAGACAGGAGGGGAAATGGACGAAAAGGAGGATAAGGATGATGATGATGATGATGAGGAGGAGGAGGAGAAGGAGGAGGAGGAGGAGGCGGTGGAGGCAATGGAGGAGGAGGAGGGTGAAGGCGGAGGGGGAGTAGGAGACCGAAGTGAAGTTCGGAGGAGTAGGAGGAGGAGGAAGAGGAGGAGGGGGACAGGTTTCATTGCGATGCCGTCGGCTCGTGTCGATTCGAATTCGTTCGTTTCCGTTTTCGATTCGGTTCGAGTTTGGACTTCGGTTTGAGTTTGGGCGTCTTAGTCGAGGCCTTACTAACATGCCGATTTCTTTCGATTTCGACTTCTACCGGCTCGGCTGCCGATTTTCGCCGTTCGGACTCATGTCGATAGCTGGTTCGCATTATCTTGGGATGGAGAGGGGAATAGGGACAAACGATGTGCATTGCGCCATCTGACATCCTACCTTTCCCACCCATCCCTCCCCAGTGCGTCGATGTTGTGTCTATTCGCCGGCGGGTGTGAATCCTCAGAGGCTCTTATCGTGTCATGCGCAACCAGAAAAGGGGAGGCTTGTACATTTGATGAGGAGGAGGTGGCGGATGAGCAGGAGGAATAACATAATGAGGACAGAGGAAGACGAGAAGGGACAGTAGCAGCAGGAATTGGAGCGGCAGGAGCAGGATAAGTAGAAGGACCAGTGGACGGCGGAGGAGGGGAAAGGAGCCAGGCGACAACGACGATGACCGATTCGGATCCGTCTCGGATTCACCAAATGTGGCCCGCGCTTGGGCGAGGGCACGTCTCTGAACGACGGGAGGAGTACGGCGCCAGTCCTGAAAGGAAGTCGGCGATGCAGAAGGAGCACCATTGTGAGACACCGCCCGCCGACACGTGTGGTGGTGGTGAGGAAAGGGAGGCGGAGGAGGTGGAGGAGAAGCAGTCGGATGCGGCTGTCACGAGGATGCCACTGAGAAGGCCGCGGCGCCCGAGACATACTCCAGAGCCGCTGGATCCCAGGGATCCCCGGTGTATCCTCACCCGAATGTATCCTCGTCCTGGCCTCGTCGTAAGGTGGAGGTGGTGGAGGAGAAGTAGGGGGGAAGATGCCGATGAGGAAGCCGTGGAGCGGGGGAGCAGAACAAGCAGCGGATGAGGCGGACGAGGAGGGTCGCGGGCGCGGCGATGCGGATTTGCCGGCGCTGGTCTCTGCGGATCCCGCGCTTGTTCGGGCAGGCCTGCTCGAGCAGCTGCCAGCCCCTGTCGCACAGGCGCGCGGCAGGCTTGCGCCGCGTTGACGCGGCGGCGACCCCAGCTAGGAGGCCACATGCGATTTCAACCGTCGACCCTCATTGTAAGGATGGGCAGTCATCCTAAGGGTACACTTGCATCCTTGCCTCCTCGGTCTATCCTTGGCGACTTTCGCTGGCCAGCCTCGTTCGAAAACTCCAAGGCCCTTGCATCCTTACCGCGCATCGTCATCATACGGTTTGACTGTGCCCCACCACCCCACCCTACGGTTTCTAAGGGGGGAGGTGGGGTTCAATTCGCTCGGGATGCCCCGAACGAATTGAGCCCCAACTCCCTCGTTAGAAATCGTGGGGTGGTGTGGCAGGGTTCGCATGTGGCCTCCCACCATCGCGGGCGCTCAAGCTCAAACGCCGCCAGTGGCCCGCAGTCGGCCGGCGCTGAGCGATCTTCGCCATACCTCTGTGGTATGCACGACATGTTCTTAGAACACTTCTGGCTGAGACTGTCCTGTTTTAACACCTCGGCAGGTTGTTCTGTTTTTGCTATTAGATGTTGTTGGGCTTCTAAGAACATGTCTTGGTAGGCCCATGGGAACGCGGGGACGGTCGGTCCCTGCTCAAGTCGGGAGCCTTGAGACGGGGGTCAATGCGAACGGGGGTCAGCCACGGCACCGAATCCTGCAGGATCCTGCGAAGACCCCCTCTGGCTGACGCGAGCCGTTCGTGGCCGCGAGGCGGCCGCACATCTTGGCCGACCCGGGTCTGCGAAGACCTGCGGTGCACTTTGTTTTTTTCTGCATTGCAGTTGTTGGTTTCCTGCTGACGGCGTTTACCGCTCCTACTAATGTTGCTTTCCTAGAGGCTCCAACTCGTAGGTAGTAGGGTCGCACTGGGATAATTGTTATTAGACATGGTTGGGCTTCTAAGAACATCTCTTGGTAGGCCCATGGGAACGCCGGGACGGTCGGTCCCTGCTCGAAGAACGACCCACTCGGCGCCAGGGCCCCAGGCCCCCGCCACGTCGCGGCGCGAGCCAGCCGCGGCAACCAAGGGCAGAGAGGCCGGAGATGCCTCCGCCTCCGCCGCCTCTTTGGGGCGTGCGCGGCCCCGACGCCAGGCATCGCTCGGACGTGGGCATTTTCCCTTCCGCGAGGACCATCGAGGAGCATCCTTGATCATTTGGCGAAAAAACCACGCACGAGACCGAAAACAACACAGGGAATGGACGTATGAGCGATGGCCAGCTCGGGTGCCGCACCGGGTGTTAGGATGCTTCAGCCTGCTGTAGCCTTGATCACCAGGAAGACTTTCGAGCACCAGACAAACAAGAGTACCGAAGCTCCAGGGTTCTCACGGGTCGGGCCCTGGGAGACACTCGCCCGGCACTGTTTCGACACTGCTTCGACACTCTTTCGACTTTTTTCCGGGTGCTCGAGATTATTTCTGGAATGTGGTCCTTAGCTCGGATGGGAACAACATAAACCGGGTGCCGAGTTTCCTGGCCCAGGGGCCGAAGCCGGTGGGCGTCACAGCAGTCCGCCAAGTTCGGGGGTTGCCACAGGTGCCCCTGGCTCGGGGTGTCCCCAGTTTCCCGCCCAATGTCGGAGCCCCTCGGGCCCTCGGGGCCTCGCGAGGATGCGGGCCTCCCTGGAAGCCCTGGTGGACACCTTGGGCCGGGGGCTCTGCTGGCAACGCCCAGCAGCTGGCGCGCATATCCGCGTCCGCTGGCCGAGCGTGTTTTTGACCCTCTGGGCCATAACGCGCGTTACACCCCCTCCCCGTCATCCCTTTTCCCATAAGGTAACACCCCCCCCCCGTCGTCGTCGTCGCCGTCGCCTTCGTCGTCGTCCTCGGTTTCGTCCTCGTCGTCGTCATCGTCGTTGTCGTCGTCGTCATCGTCGTCATCGTCGTCGTCATGGATGCCCCCCCCGTCCCCCATCCCCATAACTTAACGCTCCCCCTTTTCCACGCAGTGCGCCTCCGGCACTGCCATCGTGATGCTCGCACGCTGCTGCGATGCTTGCAGGCTACTTTAGCGTTCACCGTTGTGTCCGAGGGCCTCGCAGGACATGCAGGCGCTTCCAGAGGCCTCTGGAGATCATTTGGGGCCTCGGGAGACCTCTGTAGACTTTCAGAGGCGGCCGTCGTCGTCGTCGTCCTCGTCTTGGTGGTCGTCGTCGATGCTGTCGTCATCGTCGTTGTTGTTGCCGTCGTCATCGTCGTCGTCGTCGGCGGCGGCGTTGTGTTCGTCGTTCTTGTCCTTGTTGTCGTCGTCGTCGTCGCACTTCTCGTTCTCGTCGCGGTCGTTGTCGTCGTCGTTGTCGTCGTCGTCGCCGAGGGCCTCGAACGGCCTGCTGACGCCTGTTTCGGGCTCGAATCCCCCCCCTGTGAAACTCATCATTTCATGATCGGCCCCTCTCTCGCTTCTTGCTCCTCACCCTTCTCACTTCCTCTTTTTCTTCCTCTCTCTCTCTCGCCCACCCTCCCTCCCCCCTTGCCTCCCTCCCTCTCTTCCCCCCTTCTCTATCTCCCTCTCTCCCTCTCTCTGTCCTCCCGTGGACGGTACCTCCGCCAGGGCGGTGGCGATGGTAGTGATGGTGTTGGTGTTGGTGGTTGGGGGGGAAAGAAAACAAAACACATGTTTTAAACAAAAACAGTTTTTTGATTTCTCTTTTTTTTGTTGCCCCCCCTTCCCGACCACCAGTCGACCACCACCAGCGGCACTGGCCGCAAGGGAGCGGTGCCATGCTTGCACGGTGCCGCGCCGTTCTGGGGTGTTTGGAGCACCAAAGGGGCTCTCGGGGCAGTGAGATGCCAACATACCGCGCTGCAGTGCGATCGCATCGCATTTCCTTGCATCCGTATTGCATTGGCTCGTCATTACGATCGCATCGACTTGATTGGGATTGTCATAGCATCCGCATTGTCGCACTGCCGCATTGTAGCAGAAGTAGACCATTACTGTAGTGCTCGAGCGCAGAAGTAGTATCCTCGAACTCCTTAGTGTTGCAGCGGTAGTGATGTAGGAAGAGCGCTGTACGATTGATGAGTCGTGCTGTACTGTTGTAACAGAGGCACTATAGAAACAATACTCAAGTACAGCATTCGTATGTGCAGTACGTTACTCTCGCCGGCAGTGAGTGTACTGGAGGACGGTAGTATGCTACTCCCATGCCGTAGTATCGCAGCATTGTTGTAGTACTATATTGTAGTGTTGCCGAGGTGGTACTGTACTAGTCGTAGTCAATATTGTAGTAGTCGTAGTAGTAGTAGTAGTAGTAGTAGTAGTAGTAGTAGTAGTAGTAGTAGTAGTAGTAGTACACTAGTACTGTACTGGTGGTAGTTCGAAACCGAGCTAAGCGAGCTATCGTTTCGCATGAATGAAGTGGCTGCACCGTAGTAGGCCTGTAGTTGCAGTGGCAGTAGCCCGGCCTTCAGTCAAGATCATTATCTAGTCCTTTCTGTAGCATTTTTTCTCTTTTTTTTTTTTTTTTTTTTTTTTTTTTTTTTTTTTTTTTTTCTTTTTTTTTTTTTTTTTTTTTTTTTTTTTTTTTTATTTTTTTTTTTTTTTTGTCTTTTTTTTTTTTTTTTTTTTTATTTTCTTTTTTTTTTTTTCTTTTTTTTTCTTCTTTTTTTTTTTTTCTTTTTTTTTTTTTTTTTTTTTTTTTTTTTTTTTTTTTTTTTTTTTCATTTTTCTGTAGCAGCCGCACAGCAATATTGTAGCAGAAGTGGCCCGCTATTGAAGTAGTCGAGCACAGCAGCAGCACCCCCGAATTGTAATGGTTTAGTGGTAGTGCTGTAAGGAAAGTGGTGTACCACTGTGGAACAGTGCTGTATCTTAGCAGTGGCATTGTAGAAGCAGCAATCTAGTACAGCATCCGTATGAACGGTACTGTACGATTGCCTGCAGTGGGAGTGCTACAGTTCTGCAGTACGAATTGCCCAATGCCGTATTGTCTCAACACGGTTGTAGCATTCCAATATTGTAGTGATGCAGTGGTGACAATGTCCTAGTCGTAGCGCAGCACTGGAGCAGTAGCACTAGTGTTGCTCTAGTACTGTATTGGTTGGACTTTGATACCACGCTGGGCCAACAGTCGGTTTGCATTAATGAAGTGGCAGCGCTGCAGTAGTCCTGTAGTGCTGCCGTGGTAGTACGCAGGTATTGTTGTAAAGTTTATGTTCCAGTACTTGCTGTAGTAGTCGCAGTGTAACTATGTGGTGGAAGTGGTCCACTACTGTAGCACGCGAGAACAATACTTGCACCCTCGGACTGTAGTGGCTGAGTGGTAGCACTGCGCGAAACGTGGTGTACTATTGTGGAATAGTGCTGTATTGTAGTAGTGGCAGTGTAGAGGCAGGATTCTTAGTACAGGTTTCGTATGAGCAGCACCCGACGGTTACCTGCAGTGAATGGAATACTGTAGTAGGAATTGCCCAATGCCGCATGATCGCAGCATGGTTGTAGTACCCTAGTACTGTAGTGCTGTAGTGGTGACGCTGTGATATTCGTAGTACATCACGGGGGCAGCAGCGCTGCACAACTGGTATTGTAGTACTGTGCGAGTTGTATTCTGAAGCTGGCAGGCGTGGTAGTGGAGCTCTGTCATTGGAGTACTCGAATACGGTAGCCGTGCCCTAGTACTGTAGTGCCTTCGTAGTATCGTTTTTTTGTCGCATTCTGTGGAAGTCGATGTGATACCCGGTACAGTAGTAGGGGTAAACGTGTATAGGTGGCTGGAGGAGCAGCACAGCATTTCAATGCTTCAGTGTGGCAGCAGTATACGATGGCCGAGCTACTGTAATCCTAATAGTGTTGTGGGGAATCGTGGTACCATAGTATCGAAATTGTATGACTGTTGTCGCAATGTGGTAGTCGTATGACACGAGCACTGTAGTAGCACTGGCAGGGCTGAGGCTCAGGCTAAACGTTGGCCGAGGCTGAGGCTAGGCGTGGGACGAGGCGTAGGCTGAGGCTCAGACTGAGGCTGAGGCTAGGCTGGAGCTTAGGATGGGTTCGGCTGGGATGGCTCAGGCTGATGCTTCGGCTAGGCGGAGGCTGGTGCTTAGGCTTAGGCCGAGGTTCAGGCCAGGTTGAAGCTTAGGCTGAGGCTTCGGCTTAGGCTAGGCAGAGGCTGAGGCTAGAGGCTGAGGCATCGGTTAGGCTTCGGCTAAAGTTTGGCTCGGGTTTCAGCTAGGCTAGGCTCAGGCTTAGGCTAGGCTTAGGCTGATGTTCAAGCGAGAGAGAAACAGAGAGAGAGAGAGAAAGAGATGGACAGAGAGGAACAGACAGAGACAGAGACAGACAGAGAGAGAACAACAAAAGATAGGCAACAAGAAAAGACAGAGAGAGACACGCATACCTTAGCGAAGGACCCAACCATATGCACCTGTGAGTAACGCTTTGTGCGTGCCGCTTGCGGTGGGGTTGCCTATAGGGTCACGAAACGCGTGAGGGGCGTGCCGTAATGGGTGGGGGCGACGCACGCGGGCGGTGTCAGTGGGGCAGTCGGTGGGGCTCCCTATGAGCCACGAGACGCTGTGCTGGGCGTGGCGGAGCGCTGTGTTGGTCGGGGGAGACGCGCGCAGGCTGTGCCAGTGGAGTCTTCCTGTGGAGTTCCCTGCAGGGCCGCGAATCGCTGTGCATAGTAGTGGCCGACGCGCGCGTGCCAGCGGGGGTTTCGGTGGGCCCCCTATGGGGCCACGAAGCGCTGTGCTGGGAAGGGGGGGCGCATGCAGGCGGTGCCACTGGGGCCTTCGGTCGAGTTCCATATGGACCCACGAAGCGTTGTGCCGGGTGGGGGGTCGCATGCGGGCGGGCCTCTGGACCTCCCTACGTGGCCACGGAGCGCTTTGCCGGGTGGGGCGGGGGCGGGGGGCGCACGCGGGCGGTGCCATTGGAGCCTGGTGGAGCTCCCAATCAATGGGGCCACGAAATGGAGTATTGTGTGGTCGGCGACGCACGCGGGCGGTGCAAATGGGGTCTTTCTGTGGAGTTCCCTATGCGCCCACGAAGCGATGTTCTGGATGGTGGCTGACGCATGCGGGCGGTCCCACTGGGACCTTCGGCAGAGCCCCCTTATGGGGCCACGAAGCGCTGCGCTGGGTGGTGGCTGACGCATGCGGGCGACGCCAGTAGGGCCCTCAGTGGACCTCCCGTTGGGGCCACGAAGCGCTGTGCTGGGTGGGCGAAGCGCAGGGGCAAGGGCTGCGCTGGGTGATGGTCAACGCTGTGGGCGGCCCCCCTGGGACTTTCGGTGGGGCCCCCTATGGGGCCACGAAGCGTTGTACTACGCGAGTGAAGCGCAGGGAGAAAGGGCTGTGCTGGGCGGTGGCTGACGCATGCGGGCGGCGCCATTGGGACCTTCGGCGGAGCTCCCTATGGGGCCACGAAGCGCCGTGCTGAGTGGGTGGAGCGCGGTGAGCAAGGGCTGCGGTGGGTGGCGGCTGACGCATGCGGGCGGTGCCACTGGGACCTTCGATGGAGCTCCCGATGGGGCCACGAAGCGTTGTACTGGGTGGGCGAAAAGCAGGGTGCAAGGGCTGTGCTGGGTGGTGGCTGACGCTGGCGGGCGGTGCCACTGGGACCTTCTGTGGATTGGGTTTGTCTGGGGGTCAGAGAACGGGGTCGTCTGTGGGAATGGCTCAGAAGAAACAGGGAAAGCGACGAACACGGAATTCAGTTTTCGTGTTGGTGTGAAAGTTTTTGGGGTCAATTTGTTGTTTTGAATTTTGTTTGGGTTAAGCTGTGGCCCCAGATGCTCAGCTGTTGGTGTGAACTTGAAAGTGTCGCTTGTTTTCGCTACTGCATATACGTCGGTCTTCGGGGTGGGTTGTCCGATGGGTTAGGCGTGGTTGCCGGGTTCGACCAGTGCCCCAGGGCGTCGGTCCGTCGGTGTTCGGCCTTAGTTTTGCAGCTGTGTCTTGCGATGCAAGTTGATCTTCGGCCTCGGTATTAGTCTTCGGCCTCGGTCTTGCGATGCCGTCCGTCTGCGACCTCGGCCCACGCGGTAAAACAACGAAGATCGACTTCAGCTTTGCGACGGGGGGGCGGGCTTGATTATCTGAGTTCTGCGTGCACCATCGCTCGCCGACAGCGCGTTTCCCTTTGGGCCCCGCGACGCGTGGCTCGTTCTTTGGCCCGCGGCGCCAACGGCCTCGTGGACGCGGAGCACGCGAGCGCGCGCTTGCCTGCGCGAGTTTTGTTTCGCGCCAGCGCAGCGCGAAGCACGCGAACGCACGAGCGCACATTTTAACAGCGAGGCCTCGACGTCACGCGCTGTTTTCGCGGGGACTCGCGTTGCACAGCCGAGGGAAGTTGGCGAGTCTTCTGAAGGGAGCGCCGCCCCTGGGAAGTTGGCGAGTCTTCTGAAGGGAGCACCGCGTGTGCGTCGCCGAGTGCGTTTCGCACTGCGTCCAGCTGCCAGAAGCAAGTCCCCCACCGCGCCAGTCCAGCACTTTGGGCGGCGACTGTTCGAGCGCTGCTGATAGCGACGATGGCGGCGACGAGGACGGCGATGATAGTGTGAAGGAGAACAAATTAGGCTGTCACATGTGACGCACTCCCAATCAACTTGTTGAAGAGCCCCCATGGTGTTCAATTGGGCCGCATCAGGGCAGTCTTGGGTTCCTGCGGCGCCGTCTTGCGGGACCCTTGCGGCTTTCCTGGGTTGCTCTGCGCTCCACGTGAGCCGTCTTGGGTCTTTCTTGCGGCCTTCGTCGGGGCGTCGCGGGGGCGCCTGGGTCCGTCGGGGGTCGAGAGGCCCTACTGGGCCGTCTTGGATCCCTTCGCCTGTCTTCGAAGGCTGTCTTGGGGCTCTCCGGGGGCTGTCTTGCGCGTTAAGGGCCGTCGGGGCTTTGTCGGGGCCATTATTGAGATTTCTCGGCTCGTTGTCGCGGCGTCTTGGGCCGTCCCAGGGCAGCGTCGGGGGCTTCGTCGGCCGTCTCGGGCTGACTGAAGCCGGGAGGGGTTCTGTCCCCACATCGAAGAAGCGCCGTATCAAAATCAGGGAGTGTCGCCCCGGGGTCTTTCTGTGTCCTTTTGGGGCCCCCCTGAGCCGTCCTGGGGCGTATTGGGGGCCTCTCTGAACCATCTCGGTTCCGTGTTCCGTGCTGGGCCTCCGTGGCGCCGCTTTGATTTGTCTCGGAGCCATCTTTGGCCGTCCGAGAAAGGACCTGAGGCCATCCTGGCGGCCGATTGCCGCCCGGGGCCGTCTTGGGAGATCTGGAGAGCCCCAGGGAGTCAACGCGGTCGCCCAGGAACCCTCGGGAGAAGGGGCGGCGCGCGGGAAAGCGCGCGTCGGGGCGGGCGTGCCCCCTCGGCGAATGGAGAAACCCTACCAGACAGCACTTGGCATTCGCACGCTCCACTATCGCGGCGGCGCGGCGCCGCTTGGCGCGCGGCGGCGAGATTGAGGCGGCCTCTGCGCCGCCGCGCGCGCGACGGCTAGAAGGGCGCTCGCTTTGGATTTCCCGCGCGCGCGACGGCCCCGCACCTCCGCGCGCGGAAAACGCAGCGCGAGCGGCCTTCCGTCGGACGTGCCTCTGCGGCCGCCGGTGTCTCCCAGCGCGTCGTGGCCGAGTCTCGCCCGCCACTTGCCTTTGCGGCCCCGTGTGAGGGAGGCGGTTGCGCGGTCAACCTGGGGCGGTCAACCCGCCCATGGGCGGCCGATCCAGGTCGGCCCGCGCGCGGCTGGGCGGGCAACTCGGGCGGTCAATTCGGGCGTCCAACGCGCGGCCAGGCGGTCAACGCGCGGCTGGGCGGTCAACTTGGTCGGTCAACTCGGTCGGTCAACGCGCGGCGTGGCGGTCAACGCGCGGCTGGGCGGTCAACCCAGGCGGTCAACGCACGGTTGGGCGGTCAATCTGGCCGATCAACTCATCAAAGCGCGCGTCGGCCGATCAACTTGGCCGATCAACTTGGCCGACCAACAGGGCCGATCAACTCGTCAACGCGCGCGCGCGGTCAACTCGGCCGATTAATTTGGCCGATCAACTGGGCCAATCCATTCGGCCGATCAACTCGGCCCATCAACTCGGCCGATCAACTCGGCCGATCAACTCGGCCCATCAACTCGGCCGATCAATTTGGCCGATCATCGCGGCCGATCAACTCGGCCGTTCGACTCGGCCGATCACATCGGCCGGTCAACTCGCCTGGTCTCTTTGGTCGGTATTTTCGGGCGGCCAACTTGGGGGGGGTCAACTCGGGCCGTCAATTCTGGGGCGGGTGCCCACGCGCGCCGCGGGTGCCTGGGCGCCTCCGCCCAAGCACGCCGCCGGCGCATGGGCGCGCTCGCCCGCGCTCGCGGCGGGTGCCCGAACGGTTTCACTCAGAGCTTCCCAGGCCAATGAGCTCCGCGTGGCCCGGAGTTTCCTGGGCCCGTTCGGTTTCGGGCGATCCAGAATCGCCCAGGCGATCGAAGCCCCGGTCGACCCAGAGCCTCCTAGACCCTTGCGCTTCGAGCGATCCAGATCCTACTAGACCCTTGCACTGGTGGTTGGAGTTCGCGCAAATTGTTCGGCTGGCGCCGAAACACAATGCGCCCTTCGATAATCCTTCGCAAGAATCCGCTCGCGCGATAGGAGTGCAGCGCAGCGCGCGTCGCCCGGATCGCATGGCTGACGCCGAGACAGGGGAAGCCCTGGCAATCGAAGTTCGCAACAACGGTTCGGCTGACGCCGAGGCAACCGCTCGGCCAACGCCTCCACGCCGCCGCGCGCGCAGCAGCGCTGAGCCGACGTGCGTGGAGGCATGCAGCGGGAGCGGCCTCTGCGACGCCGCGCGAGGGGGCGCCGTGCCGTCGTGCGCGAGGAACGCAATGGGGGCGGCCCTGGCGCCGCCGCGCGCGCGGCGGCGATGGGCCGTCGCGCGTGGACAAACTGTGACGGGGCCAGCTTCTGCGCCGTCGCGCGCGCGGCGTCGCTGGGCCGTCGAGCGTTGTGGGGACCATGCAGCGGGGGGGGGGGGGGGGGCCTCTGCGCCACCGCGCGCGCGCGGCGCTGGGCCGTCGCTCGAGGAGGACGCGCCGCCGGCGGCCCTTGCGCCGCAGCGCGCGCGGCGACGCTGGGCCGTCGTGCGCGGAGAAGCGCATCGCGAGCGGCCATTGCGCCGCCGCGCGCGCGCGGCGGCGCCGGGCCGCCGTGCGCGAGGAAACGCAATGGAGGCGGCCCCTGCTGCGCCGCGCGCGCGGCAGAGCTGGGCCGCCGCGTTCAGAAAAACGCGACGAGGCCAGCTTCGGCGCTTCCGTGCGCGCGGCGGCGCTGGGCCGTCGTGCATGGAGAGGCGAAATGAACGCGGCCCGTGCGCCGCCGCGAGCGCGGCGGGCTGGGGCCGTCGCGAGCAGAAAACGCAACGCGAGCCGTTCCCGCGCCGCCGTGCGCACGGCAGCGCGGGGCCGCCGTGCGCAGAGAATTTTGACGGCGGCGACCTTTGCGCCGCCGCGCGCGCGGCGGCGCTGGGCTGCTTGCGCAAGAATGCGACGGGGGCGGCCCGTGCGCCGCCGCGCGCGCGGAGGCGCCGGGCCGCCCCCCGCGGGAAACGCAGGCGCGGGGCCGTTGCGCGTGGAGAGATCCCACGGGGTCAGCCTCTGCACCGCCGCGCGCGCCGCAGCATTGGGCCGCTTTGCGCAGAGACATCGACGTCAGGTTGTCTTCCCAGTTAGCGCGCTACGGCCGCGGGGTTTGCACCGCTGGCGCCCGACAGCGTTCGCGGAAACGCGGGCTGTGAGGCTGCCTTGTTTGGTCGTAAAAATTCGGGCTGCTTCTCCTGCGCTGTGTGCGTGTACGGTGTTGCTGTCCGGGTGCCCTTGACGTGGTATTATTGTGCTGATTAATGTGCATGGTTAGGTATTCTTCCCTGCGTGTTTTTGCCTCGCCCCTCCTTTGTGAGTTCTTGTTCTAGCTCGTCTTCCGCTTGTGTCTTGCTGTTCACTCCTTCTATGTGCTCGACGGGCGCTTTTTGGTTGTTCTTTAGGTTTTTATTTTGGTTTTTTTTGGTTTGTTCTTTCTTTGGTAGGATGTGAGACATTGTATAGGTTGTCTGCGTGCGTGCCGATAAGTTTGCCAAATTATGTGCCAGTGTGTCAGCGCAGGCCCGTTTGAGTGCACCATATCATCAGGTGGGGCGTTTTTGTTTTTCGCATGTCTTCTAGACTAGTTTACACATTCGTTTTCGGCCTTTGCCCAGACGCGTTAGGCTGCCGTTTGCAAGGTGGACGCCATGCTGGGCCTTCGGTGCAACAGAAATCTGGACCAGACATTTCGCGCACCACGAGCACGTTGACGCGAAAATGTGCGAACCAAGAGCCACGGCAACGGGCGATTAAGACTGCCCCCCCGACGCCCTTGCGGGCTCTCCTACAGACCCGACCCCCCCAGACATTCTCAATATGTGGAGCCCCCCCATGTAGAACCACGAAGCGCTGTGCTGGGTAGGTGAAGCGCTTGGGGCAAGGGCTGTGTTGGGTGGTGGCTGACGCGCGCGGGCGGTCCCAGTGGGACCTTCGGTGGAGCTCCCTATGGGGCCGCGAAGCGCTGTGCTGGGCGGGCGAAACGCAGGGAGGAAAGGCTGTGCTGGGTGGTGGCTGACGCACGCGGGCGGCCCCACAGGGGCCTTTCGGTGGAGCTCCCTATGGCGCCTCGAAGCGCTGTGTTGGGTTGGCGAAACGCAGGGGGCAAGGGCCGTGCTGGGAGGTGGCTGGCTCATGCGGGCGGCACTGGGACCTTCGGTGGAGCTCCCTATGGGACCACGGAGCGTTGCACTGGGTGGGTGAAACGCAGGGGCCACGGGTTGCACTGGGTGGTGGCTGACGCACGCGGGCGGTCCAATTGGGACCTTCGGTGGGGCTCCCCATGGGGCCGCGAAGCGCTGGAAGGCAGGGGGCAAATGGCTGTGCTGGGTTGTGGCTGACGCATGCGGGCGGTGCCACTGGGACCTTCGGTGAAGCTCCCCATGGGGCCACGAGGCGTTGTACTGGGTGGGCGAAGCGCAGGGGGCAAGGGCTGTGCTGGGTGGTGCCTGACGCATGCGGGCGGTGCCACTGGGACCTTCGGCGGGGCCCCCTGTGGGGCCACGAAGCAATGTACTTATTGGGCGAAGCGCAGGGAGTAAGGACTGTGCTGGGTGGTGGCTGATGCACGCGGGCGGTGCCGCGGAACGTTGTCCTGGGTGGGTAGAGCGCAGGGGGCAAAGGCTGTGCTGGGTGGTGGCTGACGCTTGCGGGCGGCGCCACTGGGACCTTCGGTGGGGCCCCTTATGGGGCCGCGAAGCGCTGTGTTGGGTGGGTGAAACGGAGGGGACAAGGGCCGTGCTGGGTGGTGGCTGGCACATGCGGGCGGTGCCATTGGGACCTTCGGCGGAGCTCCTTACGGGGCCACGAAGCGCTGCACTGGGCGGGTGGAACGCAGGGAGGAGGGAGGAAGGGGGGGAGGGAGGGGGAATCGGAGGAGGAGGAGGAGGAGGAGGAAGAGGAGGACAACGGACGCGGGGACCGTCTTTTCCAAACGAGGACCCAACGCCACAGAATGGCTCGGGTGGAAAAAAAACGATACCAGCAGCAACCTGACGACGGGCTCCGCCTCCCACAAAACAAAATACTGTAACACGAACGGGGGGGTCCGAACCCTGAACCCCAGACGCTTCCAGAGGTTTCCGTGGCCATTTTGGCTCAGGGGCGTGCATACTCATACTCATCACTCCGGCTATTGAACTACTTTCTGCAGCTAATTGTCGCATCACCGACTGTATATTTCTCTTCTGTTCTGTTTAGCCGGCGCGCGCAGGACAGTTGGGAGCATGGCTAGACGAGTTTGGTCCGCAACGGGTTCTACACCGGACAAGAAGGAAGGCCGTGAGGATATCATGAAGGAACTCATGGACACGACGACCGCGATGGGGAGGATCCGGAAGTGGAGTTAATATCAGGAGGTGCGGGAGGTGGGAAAGGTGGCATGAACAGCCCAGAATTGTACGAGGCGCGAGCTTGGTTTCAACAGTACGACCAACGTCATAACAGAAAGTTCAATGCACTGACTCGGGAACTAAAGGCCGAGGTGAACAGCGTGAAAGACTTGATCGATCAAGCGCGGATCGAGGCACAGGGCGCCAGGAGGGCCGCGGAGGGGGCGCAGGAGAAAATTGAGGAGATCGAGATGGAGGTGGAAAGGGATCCGGAACGACCTCGACGACGTGTACCTGAGCAAAGAGCAGACCGTGCATTTCATCGAAACTAAGATTCGGGACGCGATTGATGAAAAGGCCAACGAAAGGATGAAGGAGGTGATAAATGAGCGGAAGCACATGGACCTGGGAATGGGGAGCACGAGTGGTTACGAAGAGGAACGTTCCCGGCAAGTAATCGCACTCGGTGTTGCCGCGCGAAAAGCAGCAAAAGACATCGTGAAGGACATCGATACCATCCTCAAATATCTTACAGGCAGGACTCCAACGTGAAGGTTGAGGCGCCCACCGACCCGTCCAAGATGGGTACCATCACGTTCCAAAGCAAATCGGGTAATATAACGTTCTACAAAAAGGTGAAGGACCCAGGCAACAAAGAAACCATACGATACATATTCTTCAATAGTAACCTCACGAAGGACGAGCAGGAGAAAAAAGAGAATGGGCTACTCAAAACATCACCTATTACACAACCGTGATTCCAAATTTAAGGAGGGAGATGTCAGGATTTGGTGGGGCAAGTCGCTGGTTGCGGCAAGGGGGGGGGGGGGGGGGGGGGGGGGGGGAGTGGCATGGCGCTTTGAATCTGGCGCATGGTGCACCACGGCAGTAAGTAAGTCAGTCGAGGCAGATGTGGGGTCACCAATGTAACGTTGGACAGCGAAGCAGTATTCTGACCCAACAAAGGAGGCGCACAGGCGCCCTCATACCAGACGCAGTTTTGAGACAAACGTCACCTTCGGAAGGCGCTGGTTTTCCTTTCTCTGGAATGAAGTGGTCGATCAAAGTCTGCTTCGATTGATGGGGGCGCCCCGCTTCAAGCCGTAAGCTTTCGTGCGACACCCGCAGGAACCAACCTTGCTCATCCCTCTTGCCCCTGCACATCACCAGCTCGATATTCGAGGACTCCCGCTGCGCCGACAACTGTTTCACCAACTCCTGTTTTGCTATCCTCTGTTTCACCAGCTCCTCCATGGACTCCTGCTTCACCGACCTTGTTAAAGCCCATCACTTTCAACCTCCTCGCGTATGACATCCACTCTTTCATGGATTTCGACTCGCGGTTTGAGGCTATCACGGCCAAGATTGGGTAGGCACGTTGGGGCGTTATCGTTTTCACGGAGGCCTGGAGAGACCCCAAGGAAGACATCTTTTCCACAAAGGGCAAGCACACATGGTTCGGCAGCGGAGGCATCTAGGGCTCCAATGGGTATGGGTTCCTACTGCACCGGAGATGGTGTTATACGTCATTCAAAGCGTTGTCTAGAGAGCCGCCATGCTGACCATAGACATGCGCGGTTCCATATTCAACATCATAGGTGTTTATATGCCCCACCGTAAGTACGCAGATATACATGTAGACGTTGTTTACAACATGTTGGGTTCACTACTGGATGCCCCTGGGGATTTCAGAATTGCTGGGGACTTCAATGCCGAGGTTGGCCCTGGCCTAGACCACAATCACGATGAAGACGCACGTGAAGTTCTCGGAACAAGCAAGATCGGGAAACGAAATTGGCGGGGAGATAGGTTGATAAATTTGCGTTGTTTTCATGGTTTACGGCTCGCTAACACATTCAGCGCAGGCGGACGCGAGAAGTCATGGACGCATGGAAATGGCATAAACAAGAAGCAGCTGGACTTGATTATTATTCCGGCCAAGAAACAGGTCGACGTGAAGAAGTGCCAGGTGATTCCCGACATCGAAATTGGATCCGACTATCGACCCATTATTATAAGTTTGGTTGCGCTCGCTCGTGCTCGTAGAAAACCTCGCTCTGCGAGGCCATCGCGGGGGCCAGGGGCGGAGAACAAAAAACACATTCCGAGAGACTTTGGACCGCCAGTTGAAAGAACGACCATTCATTATTGGCGATCTCGATGCAGTTTCGGACAGGATTGAAGAGGATCTGTCCGCAGCTGTCACGGCAGCAAGCCCGCCGGCGAAAAAACATGCCGCATATGCTCCTGAGGGCCGCAAGATCCGCCGACTCATACAGGAGAGACGGCAACTGCGACGTCTTCCCGGCGCCCCACGGGACACGCAAAGAGCACAGCGGAAATCGATTGGCAACGAGATCAAGAAGGTAACCCGGCGCAAGATGAAGAACCAGAGGGCTTTGCGTATTTATTGTGTTTTACATGGTTTCAAAGGCATCAAAGAGATCGCAAATCCGAGCGGGAACAAGAAACGGCACCACATTGCCAAGATTGCCGATAGATTCGGCACCCCAAAGGAAAGCAGAGAAGACGCGGCAGAAGTGTTTGCGTCGTTTCACGAGGAGCTGTATACAAGTGCCGGGCAAGACAGCGTCCTGGACAGACTACCAGGAGGCGACGTGCAGAGTTACACGTCGGAGGAGCTGAGGAATGTCCTGAAAATTATGAGAAACGGCAAATGCAGAGACGCAGCAGGCACAGTTGCCGAAATGTTGAAACAGAGCAGCCCGAACATGCGCAACTGTATTTTGACGCTCTTCAACGAGGCGATCAAGCCGGACCGGGGGCCGCCGAAGTCATGGAGACATACAAGATTGGTCGTTCTATTCGAAAAAAGAGATCTGGACTTGCCAAAGAATTATCGCCCAATCGCCACCCCCCCGACGTTGTGCAAGTTGTTCAGCCGCATGGTGTGCAATCGCTGGCAAGCGAAGCTGCTCGCGCGCCAGTCGCCTGACCAGGCAGCCTGCCGTCCGGGCTTCTCAACAAAGGACCATTTGCACACATTGACGCTCATAGTGAAACATGTGACGAGTGGCAGCAAGATCTTTGGCTTGGCTCGGTAGACTTCGAGAAAGCTTTCGACGCCGTAGAGCACGGCGCCTTGTGGGATGTGTTAAGGGAGTTTGCTGTGGAAGAGCCGTGCATCTCGCTTCTCAAAAAGCTGCACCGTGGACAGACAGCATCAGTTATTGCAGGGGCGGAGTCTCGCCCATTTTGCTTGGCAGGAGGAGTAACACAAGGTGGCCCAATCAGCGCCCGTCTGTTAATTGCAATCATTGAATCTTGCTTCGAGTTGCTCAAGAGCAAGTGGCGCCACCTGAACAGTAGACGAACAGGGTACTACTATGGTTTTGTTGTCGACGACCCGAACGAGCCTATTACAAATCTTCAGTTTGCCGACGATGTATTTCTCTTCGCGCAAAGCAAGAGGGGCGCTGCGAAACTGCTAGATCACTTGGGAACCCACACTGCTCGGTACGGATCGCGGTTGCACTTGGGGAAGACCAAAATGCTGACGAACAGTGCGTGCGCGTAGGAGACTTTCATTTTTGTCGGCAGTATTGAAGTACATATTATCTTAGCAGGGGGATCAGAGAAGTATCTCGGACGGGTGGTGAACCTTGCACATTATCATGGAGCAGAACTTAGAAGTCGAATGTCCGCGGCGTGGGAATATTTTGCTAAATTCAAGCATGTCCTTGCTCCTAGATTGAAGTTGTTCGAGTCCGTCGCGACATCAACGGCGCTCTATGGCAGTTATTTAATCGCTTCGCTCATTCCGCCGGCCCATACAGTCTCATGTCTGCCGTTTGCCCGAGGGCCTGGTGTCAATGCGGCGCTTTGGGGGTTCCTGGGGCCGCTTGGGGGACTCCTGGGGCGCTCGGGGGGGCATTTGGGGGGCCTCTGGGGCCGCTTGGGGGACCTTGGGGGCCTCTGAGGGCCTGTGGGGGCCTCTGGGGCCCTCTTAGGGGCTGTAGGGGTTTCGACGGCGTGCACACTTCGGAAATGATGTTCGTGTTGTTGCTCTGGGCCCTTTGGGGGCGTTCTTGGGGCCCTCTTGGACCGTTTTTTGGAGGCTTCTTGGGCCGTCTTCGAGCCCTCTTGGGCCATCTTGGGGCCCTCTTGGGTGCCTCTTGGGCCCTCTTGGGGCGATCTTGGGGGCCTCTTGGGCCGTCTTGGGGCGTCGGGAAGCCGAAAAGGTGGAAGCTCCAAAATCTCTCAAAAACCTAAGGAAAAACAATGAATTTTGCCTCCGGGGGCCCTCTTGGGAGTGCTCTTGGAGGCCTCTTGGGGCGTCTGGGGGCTATCTTGGGCGTCTTGGAGCGATCTTGTGGCATGTCGGACCCCTCGTGTACCATCTTGGGGGCCTCTTGGGGGCCTCTTGGCCTTTCTTGGGGCTCTCGGGGACGTCTCGGAGCCCTGTTGGTGCGCTCATGGAGCGCTCGGGGGGACCCGGCCGGGACCCGGCCGGGACCCGGCCGGGACCCGGCCGGGACCCGGCCGGGGACCGGCCGGGGACCGGCCGGGACCTGGTCGGGGTACTTTTCGTCCGGGGACCCCCAGGGGCCGCCCCGCGCGCGCGAACTAGAAAATTGTTAACCAGTTACCGGAGATCTTAGCACGCCTCTGGCCCGTTGGGCCGGCGAATTGCTGGGCGTTCTGGGCCAAGACACACGGGGTACTCCGATCAACATGGGGACAGATGATGAGGAATATTTTCCAGATTCCAAGGGAGCACGATGAGATGTGGGTGCCCTACATCAAAAGATCGACCAGGCTTTGCGCGCGCATGGCAAAAGAGCGCGGTTTACGCGATTGGGTTGACATCCAGCAATCACGAAAGGCAGACTTTATCGTTCGCAACGACAGCGACGGCAACGGAAAGTGGAACAGAAAGCTCATGCACTGGACGCCGCGGCTCCGAACCTTTCCCACCGGGCTCACGGGGCGACCCTGCAAGCGGTGGTTTCACGTGTGAGGCGCCCTCTTCTTCCCCCCTCCCTACCTCCCCCCCCCTCTCCCCCCTCCTCTCCTGTTTAGCAGGCAATTGCTTCAGTCTGCCATGTCATGTAATTTCCCGCTCGGTCTGCCCGGGCGCCGTTCTCCGGCGCCGCAGAGGGCCCGGCCCATGTGGCCGGTCAGCAGACCGCTCTGTCTTGTCTGTCTGTCTCTGTCTGAAGGCCGCCAGAAATCTTAAGAGGCGACCGTCGCCGTCGTCGTCGTTCGTCGTCGTCGTTTTCGTCCTCGTCGTCGTCGTATTCGTCCCAGTCTCCGTCCTCGTCCTCGTCGTCGTTGTGGAAATTTTTCATGGGCCCCGGGGGGGCTCCTTGCTCGGGGTTTTCGCGCATCGAGGGCTGCGCCGTTGCGTGCCGCCGCGCAATCTACGCTTCGACGTCGAGATCGCCCAAGGTCGATGCCTCGCGCGTGCCCTGCAAGGGAGCGCGAGCGTTCGCCGATTGGACGTGTTTCTGAAATTATGAATTCCGCCCGGGCGCGCCAGCCTGTGAGAGTTTCTTTCTCGAACTCACAGAATGCATTTTCGAATCGGGCGATCCCAATGCTTTTTCTCGCGCGCAACGTTGGCCTTCTTCGCGGACACAAAAATACCTCTCCCCGCGCTTTATCTGCATTGCATAAGGCGCTACCAGCAAGTCACTCTCGCCTCTTCCATCGACGGTGCATGTCCCCATGTAAACTATTTGAAATCATTATTTCGCGCGGGCCCCCGGGGCCCTTCTCGCGCGCGCGGGGGGCACGCGCGTGTATCTCACGGTTTGAAAGCGTCAATGATCGTCAATGTGGGGTTGTCCGTTGTCCTGACATTGGTTTGCCAGGTTTTTGTGAATTGCCGATTGACTTTTCCATTGTATCCGGAAACGGCTTTCAAATGTTACCGGCGCGGGTCAGCGCAGGTCAACGGGGTCAGCGCAGGTCAGCGCAGGTCAGCGCAGGTCAGCGCAGGTCAGGCCAGTCAGCGCAGGTCAGCGCAAGTCAGCGCAGGTCAGCGCAGGTCAGCGCAGCTCAGATTGTGCCCTGTCCTCCCTGTCCGAGACCCGTGCCGTCCTGCGTCGTTCTGTGAGGACCTGCGCTGACCTGCGCTGACTTGCGCTGGCCCGCGCTGACCTGATCCACAGAGGTCCCGGGACGTTTCACAGAGGCCTCTACTACTACTGCTACTACTACTACTACTGCTACTGCTACTGCTACTGCTACTACTACTGCTACTACTACTACTACTACTACTATTACTACTACTACTACTACTACTACTACTACTACTACGACTACTACTACGACTACTACTACTACTACGGCTCTCGATGAGTAAACCGCTCCAGGACGACCGTCCATAACAGTGACGGGCAGGGCGGGGTAGGGTGGGTAATCCGTGACGCGCCAATTCCCCCCGCCAGCAAGTTCAGAATTCCTGCGAGGTCGGTCCAACGAGGGGCGTAGCTAACAAAACAGTGAAGCAGACATGCCACCAGTTGCGCGGTTAAGGACATCGGGGTGTTTCTTGGGAGTATCCAATGCCATGCTGGGTTTCTCGCGGGGCTCTCTGCGTGCATCCCAGGCCCGCCCCAAACCTAACAACCTAGTTACCTATTCCGCCCTCCCCAGAGTTAGAAACCTACCGACCAAACGTGGCTCCTCCCCCTCCTCCTCCTCCCCCCCCTCTTCGTCCTCCTCGTCCTCCTCCTCTTCCTCCTCCTCCTCGTCCTCCTCCTCGCCTCCTCCTCCTCTTCCTCGTTCCCCCCCTCCCCCTCTCCCCGTCCTCTTTCCTTTTCCTCCCCCGCCCCCTCGGCCTCGTAAGATGTTCAAGCCTGTCCGATACGGAAGAGGCACGCACCCCCGCCCTCTCCAAACCTAGAAACCTACTTGCTCCGCCCCCCGCATTGCGAGGAATAAACCGGGTCTCAAATGCAACCTTTTGCTCGGCTTTTGCTCTATCTGTATGCCAGCCAACAGGCGGTGTTTGACCGTTTGACCTGCTCCACCTTCCATTGGGGCACTGACGCGAGGGAAAAAAAAACGTTTCAAGTGCAACCGTTTGCGCAGCCTCTGCTCTATCGGCGCCCCAGACAACTGGGGGTACGTGACCTTCTCCACCTTCCACTGGGGCATAGTTGTGAGGAGTATAGCGCGATTCGAATGCAACCGTTTTTGCGTCCTCTGCTCTGTCAGCGCCACAGCCAGCCGGCGGGGCTTGACCTGCTCCAGGTTCCGCTGGCGCATCGATGTGAGGAAAACGATGCGTCTCAAGTGCAGCCGCTTGCGCGGTCTCGGATCGATCAGAATCTTTGGCACCACGTGGTGCCTGACCTGCTAGATCAGCGCGTTCAGCAAAATCCCGAGGCCCCAAATGGACCCCAGCGGAGCTCCAAGAGGATTCTCGCAGCCTGGTGACGCATGTAACCCGTGGCGTTTTTTAATATACCTGCCTGGGGCCCTCTAGGGCCCCCCATGGGGCCTGTCTCGGGGGCTTCTTCGGGATTTTTCGGGGGGCCCTTTCCGAGGCCCCGGAGGGCCTGAAGGGGCCCGAGGGAGCCCCGAGAGGGTTCTCGGAGGAGCCCGGTGGCGTATATAACTCGAGACGTTCGTTATGTACTAGTAATAGTAGTAGTAGTAGTAGTAGTAGTAGTAGTAGTAGTAGTAGTAGTAGTAGTGGTAGTAGTAGTAGTAGTAGTAGTAGTAGTAGTAGTAGTAGCAGTGTCCCTGCTCCAACACCTCGAGAAATGGGCGCCAATCCTTCAAGGGCGCGCCTCTAGGTGTGAAAGGAAATGCTTGCATGGACTTACGAGGAAGGGACCTGGCACGGGAGGGTGCGTAGCAGCATCCTAAGTTCTCTCTAGTCCTCTTCCCCCTCCTCAATCGTTTGTTGACGGTTGAAAGGCCCGGCGAAGGCCCCGGAGCCGAAAAGAACGAAAAACTTCCAATTGTTTTTTAACACAGCGCCCGATCTAGGGGATCGTCGTCGTCCTCGCCGCCGCCCCCACCACGGCCTTCTCGGGAGCCCTCTCGAGGGCCTCTCGGGGCCCTCTCGGGAGCCTCTTGAGGCCCGAGCTGGCCCTAAAGAGCGCCCAAGATGGCCTCCACGCGCCTCCGAGAGGGCCTGAAGAGGTGAGGCACGGCGGCGGATTAAAGAAAGATCCTTCTGGCCGCTCGCGGGCCGCTCAGGCTTGGCACTCATTGCGGCAACGCGGGTCTTCTCGAGAGGTTCGCTGGGGGCCCTGGGGGCCGTGCCGTGCCGCGCCGCCGAAACCGATCTGATGGCGCCATCTGGCCGCAGCCCTGCGCGGGCATGCGTCCTGCGCGTGCGTGGTGGGGGTCTGCGCCGATCGGATCACGCCCAAAGAAGAACGCTTCCGACTCCCATGACATCACCCAGTGCGTTCGTAAAATGTGACCCTCTGGGCACTGTTACAATGGAGGTCGGTCGGCGGGCGGGGGCCGGGCGAAGTGGAGGTTGGATGTGAAGGGACACGGAAGAGGAAAAGGAGGAGGAGGAGGAGGAAGAGGTGGACGGGTGAGAGGTGACAGCCCCCTTCCCCCTCAAATGAAATGCTAGCTGGTTCGGAATCAGCGCATTTGCGCGCGACGCTTGCGGATGTCTGGGTTCCGGGGCCCGAGCGACGGCAGAGAAACGCAATGCGCGCGCCATTAGCCCGCCCATCGGCGCGAGTGGACAATTCGAGCGTTCCGGCGACCCCAAATACCCCCTGTTGTTGTCGAAGCATCGCTCCAGGCATGTCAGAACCCGCCTCGCGCGGGGCGGGGGCCTGGAATAGGATGGGGGGTGGGCGCATGGTGAGGGGGAGGGCCTTCTTCGTCTTCGCCCTCCCTTCCCCACTCCCCCCCCACTTCTCTCTTCCTTCACTTTTACTGCTTGGCGCGCTCACCGCGGGGCAATTGTGGTTCAGTTCCAGGTTGCGCGTAGTCGCGCAGTAGGGCTGGTCTTGTTTCCACGTTTGTCCAGCGAGGGGATGGCCGATTCTGCAGCGAGCGTTCCTGTTTGGCTCGCGGCCCATGCTGCCGGCATGGAGCGCATCGAAGTAGCTTTGAAGACGACCGCGTCGAGAGGAATTAAGGACAAGATCGTCCGTAGTCACCCGTCTTTTCACGGCCAGATTGGTTTCGCAGATTTGCTTCGCAGGCACAACCTGGGAGACGCTGTAGCCTGTCCGCAGAGGGGTCGGACTCGCGGGGCATCTGGAAAACCTGGCACGTTGGGATCGGATGTGTGGATTCTCGGTCTTGCCCGCGTCGAGCAAGGCGTATGTTACACAGGGCCGTTGACACAATGGAGTGAACAAGAGGACAGCATGTTTCAACGGTATCTTTGTCCTCGCGATTTATTTTCGTATCGCGTGCGTGATTTCTGGAAAGCACACAGCAGCAATGATGCTTTGAAGGTCATCGATTTTTGCATCGACTCAAATGGCAGGCCAAAGCCTGTTACTGCTTCGATGCGCACGTTCATGCCCCTTCTTGGAGTTGCGCCTCGCTTGGACTATGTGTTTGGATTCGATGATGACGGCGACCCCACACGGAATCTAGCAGATATTCTTAGTATGTGGAATTTTTCAGCGGATACGAAAGTACCATGCGTGCAAGTCGTGGAGCCTCTGGGCTGGTTGATCTTGGCAGGCGTTTGGACTCACATTCCGTATCGAATGTCGTGGATCAGACGTGCGAGACGTGGCCGGGCCACTACAGTTGATCGCAGCATGTTGTTGTGGCCGCAGTGGCCTTCGCCAGAGTGGTGCCCAGATTTGACATTGGAGTCCCTTCCTGATTTGTTCGTTAAAGATCCCCCTTGGAGAAGCGAAGATATCCAACAATTGCATCGTGACCTCTGCGCGAACGCGCCCCGCATTCTTGCTGCTGTGCCTGATGCCCAGGGGCTCCTTGAACGCGTCGCCCGACAACTGTACAGCAGCAGGTCAGGTAATGCATCGAACATGCTGCGGTTCCGTGTTATCGATGCGGAGGTTGCTTCAGGAAAGTTTAAATTCTCGGACGATCTCCTTCTCAATGCCTTCCGTCTCGGGTTTCTCTTGCGGGACAACAAGACGTTGATTGTTTGCGTTCGGCTTGTGATGGAATTGTATTTCACGTCAACCGATGAAGTCGACCGCATGATGTCTCTTGTTAGCCGCTTCGTCCCATCGGCGTTCACGCTGAAGTTCGCAGAGCTACAGATCGACGGCGCATACATGCTTTGGTGGCGCCGCCGCCAGGCACATCGCAAGTATTGGTATTTTGCAAAGCTTGACAGTTCGCCCCAAGCGGGTCTGGAAATGCTTGCCAATGACGTGGATGTGATCGCCGACGTGGATATTCTCGATGTGCAGGAGGCTGTTTTTTTCTTAGCACGTTATCCGTGGTTACAAGAGTATGTCAACAATCCAGATCGCGATGAACTTCAGAAGAATAGGGGTTGGCTAGGCCGTCTCATCTTCAAGGCAGTGTTTCGGCATGCAAGGCCGCTGCAAGGTTTGAGCGTCAAGCGAGTGCCCCTGGAACACAAAGTCATGACGTGGATTTCGAGTGCATGTTTGGAGTTCGACTCGATAGAATCATTCAGTGAGAGCTTGACGAGAGTGGCTGGGTTTTGCACCGACATGGGAACAGAGCTTGGGCTCGGTGATTTTTTTTGCAGGGGCATCGAGGCTTTATTGCCGCCTTGGCGACGACCGAGGCTGCTCCAGATGGATGTCGACGGCGGCGACGACGCCTCACATTTAGAGACG
This sequence comes from Prorocentrum cordatum, assembly GCA_963575745.1. Lineage (NCBI taxonomy): Eukaryota > Dinophyceae > Prorocentrales > Prorocentraceae > Prorocentrum > Prorocentrum cordatum. Next base: position 76,429 of record CAUYUJ010000749.1, on the reverse strand, counting down.
GAAAACGAGCCACGCCATCTTTTCCCTTATTCGTTTATCATCCCTGGCATGATCCACATCATCAGCAATGCCTTGAACGACATGCACACTAAGATGATTGGTTGGGAGACTTTCTTCCCACAGCTCACACAGGTTTGCAGGCTATTGCACGTGAAGGCATTCAGGATCACATTTGTTGAGTGGTGCGTGAAGGCATCTGCGGCCGCGCAATCTGAGAAAATGTTCGATACAGCTCCTCCAATGCCCTACGAGAGTCGATGGGGTACGTGCGTTTCCGCGATGTCTTATTTGCTCGACCGCCGGAGTATTTTGGAGCTGTCTTGGGACGCATCTAAATGTGTGACGCTTCGCGTTGGCCCGCCAGCCCATCCAACAGCTTCGCCCGGGCGAATCCTTGATATGGGAAGTGGGGGGGCATGCAGTAGATCGGCGGGCCGGGGGAGCCGTCGCGACCCAACAGGGGGAAGATGGCGGAGAAATCGGAGGTGGATGGCGGGCCCGGGGGAGGAGAGGAGGGCGCGGAGGGAGGAGAGAGAAACGGATGATGCGGATAGGGCGAAGTGGGCCAGCAGCGTGGCCGCAGATTTTCGCAATGCTTTTCGGAGTCTGAGAGCTTCTTGGAGTCTTCTTGGAGCGTCTTGGATCCTTTGTGCCCCCTCCCCCCCCCCGGGGGCTTCTTGAAGCGTCTCGGGCGCCTCTGCGAGCGTTTCGGGGGCCCATTGGAAGCTTCTTGGGTGCCCATTGAGGGCCCCCATGCGCCTCGCAGGGCCTTCCTGGAGTATCTTGGAGGCCTCGAGGGCCAGATTGGGGCCAGCTTGGAGGAGATCAAAAATGCGGGGGAGGGGGCCCTCAATTAAAGTCGCACCTTTAGAGCCCCGAGCGTCGCGTCTTGGGCCCCTCTTGGAGCGCTCTCCGGGCGCCGTCTCTGGTCTTTTAAGGGCCTCTCTTGGGTTTATTGTGGGCCATCATGGGGCCGCGTTGAAGCCTCGAAGGGGCGTCCGAACGAAACAGGTGATTAGGCGACGCGCGATGCTGGTTTTCATGTTGTTGAAAGGGTTTGGCCACTTGACGGTTCCTGTTTCTAGGGTTTGTCTTAGACTTTTTTTTTTTTCTGTTTGTCGTTTTTTTCTCAGAGCTGGTTGGGAGCTCTTTTTTTTTTTTTGTTTTTTTTTTATTTTTTAGTTTTTTTTTTTTTTTTTTTATTTTTTTTTTTATTTTTTTTTTCTTTTTTCTTTTTTTTTTTTTTTTTTTTCTTTTTGTTCTTATTTCTCTTTTTTATTTTTTTTTTATTCTTATTTCTCTTTTTATCTGAAGCCATCTTGGGTTATCTTCCGCAGTTGTGGGGGCCATCTATGGCTTTCTAAGACCATCTTGGTGCCATCTTGGGCGCTCCAGTGCGTCGCTGCCCTTCCCGCCCGCGCCCAGGGGGAGGGGCGCCCCCTTCGCCCCGCCGCCCCGCCCCGCCCCCGCCGCCCGCCGACGGGCGAAGAGGGGGGGATGGAGGAGGAAACGCAACCAACCACCTGCGCCCAAAGGGCTGGAGGGATTCAATGGCGGGCTCGGGAAGACTGCAACGCGGGCGCCGTCCAAAGCCCGAAAGCAGTTGGACGCGGCGGTGATATCCGAGGCCCTCCTTTCTCCGAAGTTTTGGGAATTTCAACATATGTGTTTCAGTTTGCATCACTTGGCTCGTGAAGCACAGGGCTGGCGCGAAGGATGCGCGTGTCATTGTCGGCAGGAGGTCTCTCACATGTCTTCCGCGGCCATGCAGCGACGCTTTTTTGACAGGTCCGATGCGGAAGCTCGCCGGGGCATCGTGTTTCATTGCCCCATGGGCGGCAAGAAAGCCCCCGCGTTGGCCGCCGGAGACTTCGATGAGTACCTCGCAGAGCTCTCTGCAATGCGCGCCGCGCACGTGACAGCTCAGGCGCATGCCCATCTCGATCGAACCGAAGCTTCCACAATCATCGAGGACTTTGAGAGGGGGCGCGTGTCCTTGCTTGACACAGTGGTGAAGAAAACTGCATTCTGGAAGGTATTGCCGTGGTCACTGGCAGCACTTGCGCACTGGGACCACCAGAAACGAGTTCGCGGCGCAGCTTCGTGTCTTCGCTTGTATGATGAGGCTCCGACGTCCGCTGACCACCACAGGTTCGAGTAATGGAAAGGGGGCTTGCTGGGCAGCTCTCATCCAACGCAATTGATCATCATTGCCGACGTCGGCTCTACAAGCATAGGCTCACGGGCGCCTCCGTCGAATCAATGGGATAATGCGTCGGTGAGCCTCTGCCTGCAAAGCCGTTGGAAGTCGCGCCCCGAGGCAATGATGATCATTCGCGAGCGTTTGGGATGCCACGCGAGGCTTTCTTTCCAGTCAGGTTGTCGGATCTGTTCCTGGGCACTGGCGGGCGTTTCCGCCCTTTCGTCGAGAGGTTCGGCAACGGCGAGGACGTGGACAAGGACGAGAGCTCGGATGCCGAGGCATTATTGAAGCATGTTGCGTCTTTCTTATTTCTTGATGTCGTCGAGCGGAGCATCGAGGGCCGCCGCAGCGTCGTCCACCGTTTCAGCGTGTTCCGCCCGTCTAAGTTGTGCATGCTTAGCAACAGACTTCGCGTCCCCGAGATCGAGATGCTCTTGCCCCTTGAACCGCCGATGTTTGCAGAACTGATCGAGTGCATGCGTCTTGCGCGACGGCCTCGCCATCTGGCGCGAGAGCTTGGCATCATGGGCCACCCGAGCTTGCAGGAGCTGGACGGCCGTCGAGGGTTCAGGCGCGGCATGAAGCGATACATATGGATGCAACAGGTCCGGGACGTGATATACCGTCTGGATTCGCATACCCAACATCTCCAGGCGGCCGACGCCAGAAAACATGACACTGCACACAAGGCCAAGGTGCGCAGACGGAAGCAGAAATTAGATCATTCTCGTGGTTTAGATTATCACGCTATTGTTGATCGGGCATTGCACGACCATTTGGGCCAGCTTCAGAAGTCTTCTGGGAATGACCAACGGTTGATGTTTTCAGTGCCTGTGGATTGGTTGGAACAGAATTGCCTTGGGCCAGTGTCTTCGTATTTGACTACCCCCGTCGGGCAACGCCCGCCGACCTTGCAGAAATTCAGCATGGCTTCGGACGTGGACGACGCAAACGACTACGCTCATCTCTCGCATGTGCCGTGCCATGACAAGGACCGCCGCATCTACTTCAAGATCGTCGAAGACTACCCCTGCAGGTCGCATCTCGTCTCGGTGGAGGCCGGGGCGGGTCGCAAGATCGGGGTGAATGCGTTTGCAATCACGATGCACCGTTATTTCGGCGACGTCGATTGTGACGACGACGACGGGCCGAACATCATGGTTGAGACTGCACCTCACCGCGTTGGCGCCATCAGCCCAGTGGTTTTGCTTGACACGGATCTTTTGCACATGTCTGGTATCCTGATGTGGAGACAGAAGACATCATTGGAATGCACGCTATCAGATTCAGCATGCGAAGGTTTCGATGGGTGCACCATATCCAAAGTCTGTTCGGGCTTACTGCGCAGCGGTGCACTCCCCAAGGCATCTGGAGTGCACGTGTTGGAAAATTATCGACGCTTCGCGTATCCCCGCCATAATTTCGCCGAGCAACGATGCCCAGGCGAGTTGCCCTGATCACGGGATACTGGAAGCCATCTTGAGCCAATTTGGGTTAGATTGAGACATATTGGGCATAGTCGTAGGCTCCCTGAGGTCCTCTTGGAGCCATCTTGGGCCATTTTGGATTCCCCAATCGGTCGCGACCCTTCCGCCCAGGCCCGGGGGTGGGTGGACAGGGGGGAAGGGCGGGCCCGCCCCTACAGGGGGCGAGGGGAACATGGAAGAGCAAACGATCCAAACCATCTACGCCTACAGGGCCCCAGGGCTGGTGGGATTCCGACGCAGCTGCGCTTTCTCTTTTGAACCGATTGCGAACGCGTCAGGTTGTCGCGTGCCACCGTGCGCCCAGCGCAGCTGGGGGGGCATCCAGGTGGTCATTCACTGAGATGGGGTTGAACGCCATCGTGTTTCAATCCACGTTGTTTGCGCCCGTGGACGTCGCTAGTGTCGATTGCAGTGCTATCGGCGACGCCACTCTTCTTAGTGGGAATCTGTCGCTATATGAGCTTGTCCAGTTGATGGCAAGCGATGGCTGGGAATGGCAAGAGTTGCCAAAGCCCAAGGATCGAGGTGGCTTGAAATATGATTGGCGCACCGATGAAGGCGCTCTGCAGAAATACTGGTACTCTGGTTGGGACGTTGACAGGAGGTATCTGACCGTGCTGTTGCTGGCTGGACGAGGTCGTTGCCACGGAAGGGTCGGCGAACCCATTGAGCACGGTAAGGGCTCCAAGTATTATTTCGACCTTCTGTCCAGAATCTCAGGCAAGGCAAAAAAGAGGCCCAAAGCTCATGCGTCCATGGAGGTCGACTCAGGTGGAGAGAGCGATGGAGGTGGGGGTGGCGACGCAGGCGGGGGCAATCGCGATGACAATCAGGAGGATGACGGTCGTGATTTCGATGGCTGTGCTGACTTCGGCCTGGCTCCTGACGACGCCGAGTCTTTCGACGACGGCGATGGCGGCGCCTCCGAGGACGGCGGGGAGGTCCATAGCCTCGGCTTGCCCAGTCCTGGTGAGGCTTTGCTTTCGCCCACTGGCCCAGGCTCAGCCGGAGGTGCTTCTTCCGGCGGCATGCGCACACCTATCGGCGGCATGCCAACTCCCATCAGGTCGCCAGCGCGATCTCCAGAATCGCTTCCTGGATATTCGCCGATGTCGCCAGCAGCACCACCGCCGCCAGGAGAGCATCTTGGATCTGTGATTCATGAAGTCCCAGGCGGTGCAGGACCACCTCCAGAGCCTCCACCACCCCCTGGACCCCCCATTCACGAGGTGCCAGACGTTGCCGAGGCACCCCCGCCTAAAAGGCCGCGTGGTTGTGATGGTCAATGGGGCGCATTCCTTTTTACTTTTGTTCCTGGCGATGGTAGTGCCGCCCCTGCTTGGCAAGCAACGTGCCCTTTCCACCGCTTTAGCAAAGCGACTGGTTGCCGAAAGCGTCTTTCTGTGACGGGTGGCCAGACAGAAGAAGATATCAAACGGCGGTTGCGATGGTGGTGTTGCAATGCTTCTGCTTACGCTCGACAGAGGGACCATAGGAGCTTTCATCCGAACCTTGAGGAAACGCCCATTGATGCGCTGATAGAGGCCAAGCGCATTGACGACAAACCAGCAGTGCGACCTCAGACCGATCAGGAACTGGATGAAGCCGAAACTGATAGGGCAGTTGCGGACATGGCAGCTGACGACCGCGCCAAAGACGCTGGCGCAGAGGATTGTGGAGGTGAGAAGTCTTGTCCGCCTCCGCTGGACGGGCCTGGCGAGGAGAAAGGCTTCGACACTGATTCGGACGAGGACGGCTCCGATTCTGATGGGGCTAAGGCTGAGGCCGAGGCTGCCTTGCAGCAGTCCTCGTCGTCATCGTCGTCGTCGTCGTCGTCATCGTCGTCAGACTGAACTGGCACATGCGAAGCGGCGAAATCCCTCAGTCCCCCTACTCCTCCTACTCCTTCCTGCTGGGGGCCTCTCGAGCCGTCCCTGGAGGCCTCTTTGATTGTCCTGGTAGCCATTTGGGCAGTCTTGGGAACCATCTTGGGCTTTGTTGGGCCATCAGGAGGCGCCAAAGGGCCCCCCGTATTAACTGCGCCAGGATGCCCATCTGCATGCCAGCCGTTTGTGTATTGAGTGCACAGGGCTGCCCAATTGCATGCCAGCCGTTCGTGTAATTATTGATTGCACCAGGATGCCCATCTGCATGCCCGCCGTTCGTGCATTGGTTGCGCCAGGCTGCCCTTTGGGCCCTCTTGGACTCCAGAGGGCTCCCAGCGGGAAGATCTATGCTGTAGGCCTTCCTGCTGGGGGCCTTTCGGGGTGTCCCAGGGGCTTCTCGGACCGTCCTGGAAGCCTCTCGGGCTGTCTTGGAGGCCACCTTGGGCCCTCTAGGGCCATCAGGAGGCCCCAAAGGGCTCCCAGCGGGAAGATCTACACTGTAGATTGTTTGGCGGGGGGCCTCTCGGGCCGTCCCCGGGGCTTCTTGGACCGCCCTGGAAGCCTCCTGGGCTGTTTGGGGGGCCACCTTGGGCCCCCTTGGGCCATCAGGAGACCCCAAATAGCTCCCAGCGTGAAGATCTACACTGTAGGCGCTGATCCCCCAGCGAGGGGATCTACACTGTAGATCTTCGAGCCGAGGCCGTCAGCGTGAAGATCTACATTGTAGATCTTCTTGCTGGGGGCCTTTTCGGGCCGTCCCGGGTGCCTCGTGGACTGTCTTGGTATCCTTTTGGCCAGTCTCTGGGGCCATCTTACGCCCTCTTGTGTTATTTAGAGGTCCCGAAATGCACCCAGCGTAAAAGTCCACACGGTCGATCTTCTCGCGCTCGGGGCCTCTTGAGGCCGAGGGGCCGAGGGCTCGAAAAATGCGCTCGGGTACCCCGTCCGGCCCCTCATCTGGAACCGTCTACGGGACCTCTTGGGCAGTCTTGGAAGCACTATGAGCCCTACGAGCCAAAGAGCCCTACGAGCCTTGCGAGCCCTATGATCCCCATGAGCCCTATGAGCCCTGTGAGATCTATGATCAATATGAGCCGCATGAGCCCCATGAGCCCAACGAGCCACATGAACATTAGACGCATCGCGCTGCGCCATCAAACGCGCCCTCTGTTCTTCTTCGGGTTCCGTTGAGAGACTCTGTTGAGGGCCTCGAAGGACCACTAAGAGGGCTCCCGAGCGAGAGAGAATCCCATAAACACTCCACGCCTGCAGGGCTCGTCGGATTGCAGGGCCATTGCAGGGCGTTGCAAGGCCGTTTGCAGGGTGCCCTCTTGGGGCCCTTCTCGGGCCCTGGCAGGCCGTCTTGGCGCGCCCCAGACGGCCCCCAGAGGGCCCTCAGTAATGTCTTGATAAACGGTTTGATTAAAGGGATGGGCTACCACAACTTTGTTGTGTCGGCTGTCGTTTTTTTCCCTTCTTTCTTTCTTTTTTTTTCTTTTTTTTTTTCTTTTTTCTACTTTTCTTTTACTTTTTTTCTTTTTTCCTTTTTTCTTTTGTTTTTTTATTTATTTTTCTTTTGTCCTTTCCTTTTTTTTTTTTTTTATTTTTATTCTTTTATTTCCATTTTTCGGATCCCGACTGCCATTAATTCGCATCCGAATAATTATTTGTTATTTCCCCCCCCCCCCCTTCCTTGGAAAAAAACAATGGATGGCGATCGATGCCACTTGTATACACCTCGGCACCAGGAAAGATGCCAACGAGGATGTTCCTGTTTTCCGATCAGGGAATGTTTTTTTACATTGGGTTTTCGCCATTGGGTTTTGGAATTCAACCTCGCTCCCGTGATATACAACCTATCAGCGGCATGCCGCCGCGCGCGCGCGCGTTGGCGATTGGCATTTGGGCGTTCAGTGTCGCATGTCCACATGGGGATGTTCCCGTTTTCCGATCAGGGAATGGATTTTACATTCGGTTTTCGCCATCGGGTTTTGGAGTTCAACCTCTCTCCCGTTGACTAAAACCTATCAGCGGCATGGCGCCGCCGCCGCCGCCGCGCGCGCGGCGGCGCGTTGGCGAATGGCATGTGTGCATTCAGTGTCGCATATCCACATGAGGATGTTCCCGTCTTCCGATCTGAGAATGAATTTTTACATTGGGTTTTCGCCATTGGGTTTTGGAGTTCCACATGGCCCACGTTGTGTAAAAAAATAGATCAGCGGCATGCCGCCGCCGCCGCCGCGCGCGCGGCGGCGCGCTGGCGGTTGGCATTTGTGCATTCAGTGTCGTATATCCACATGGGGATGTTCCCGTTTTCCGATCAGAGAATGAAAGTTTACATTGGGTTTTGCCATTGGGATTTGGAGTTCAACATCGCTCCCGTTGTATCAAATCTACCAGCGGCATGCCGCCGCCGCGCGCGCGTTGGCGATTGACACGTTTGCATTCCGCGTTGTATACCCACATTGTGATGTTCCCGTCTTCCGATCAAAGAATGCATGCTTACATTGGGTTTTCGCCATGTGTTTTTGGAGTGCAGCATCGCTCCCGTTGTATCAAATCAACCAGCGGCATGCCGCCGCCGCGCGCGCATTGTCGCATGGCACTGTTGCATTCAGTGTCGAACATCCACATTCAGAGGTTCCCGTCTTCCGGCCAGGGAATGGATGTTTATATTGGGCTTTCGCCATTGGGTTTTGGAGATAAACATCGCCCCCCCTTTGTATAAAATCTATCAGCGGCATACCGCCGCCGCGCGCGAGAAATTTCGCCCTGTTGCGTGATATCCATCAGCGGCATGCCGCCGCCGCGCGCGCGCGACATCTTTGCATTCAGTGTTTTATATCCACATGGGGATGCCCCCAGGTGTTCCCGTCATCCGATGCGAGACTGAGTGTTTACATTGGGTTTTCGCCATTGGGTTCTGGAGATAAACATCGCCCCCGTTGTTGAAAACCTACCAGCGGCATGCCGCCGCCGTGCGCGCGTTGACGATCGGCATTTGCGCATTCAGCGTCGCATATCCGCATGGTGATGTTCCCGTCATCCGATCTGAGAATGAATTTTTCCATTGGGTTTTCGCCATTGGGTTTTGGAGTTCAACACGGCTCCCGTTGTATAAGAATCGATCAGCGGCATGCCGCCGCGCGGGCGTTGGCGATTAGTATTTACGCATTCAGTGTCGCATATCCACATTGGGATGTTCCCGTCTTCCGATCAGAGAATGATTTTTTACATTGGGTTTTCGCCATTGGGTTTTGGATTTCCACATCGCCCCTGATATATACAATATATCAGCGGCGTGCCGCATTTGCGTGGGCAGTGCCACTCCGTGAGCGCAGTCTCTATCCACGCTGGGGTCGCACGGCGTGGCAGGCGCGGCCTGCCGCCAAGAGGGGGCGTGCGCAGGAATCTGCTCCTGCACGGCGCGCAGGGCGCCAGGGCGGTCGCGGGGGCGTCTCCAGCGATCGAGTTTGCCCCGCACCCCTTTTGTTCCCAACCTAGGCTCTGCCTGGAAGGGTTCTTACTCTCTAGCTCGAAGGGGCTGGGCAGTGCACCCCGCCCCGGGCGGTTCCCCCAGCCCCCTTGGGAGCTTTAGCTTTAGCTGTAGCTGTAGCTTAGCTGTAGCTTAGCTTTAGCTTAGCTTCAGCTTTAGCGGTAGCTTAGCTTCAGCTTTAGCTGTAGCTTAGCTTTAGCTTAGTTGTACCTTAGCTCTACCCCAGCGTCAGCTTAGCTTTAGCTTAGCTTCAGCTTAGCTTCGGCTTAGCTTCAGCTTAGCTTCAGCTTAGCTTCAGCTTAGCTTCAGCTTAGCTTCAGCTTAGCTTCCGCTTAGCTTCAGCTTGGCTTCAGCTTAGCCTCGGCTTAGCTTCAGCTTAGCTTCAGCTTAGCTTCAGCTTAGCTTCAGCTTCGCTTCAGCTTCGCTTCAGCTTAGCTTCAGCTTAGCTTTCGCTTAGCTTCAACTAAGATTTAGCTTAGCTTTAGCTTAGCTTTAGCTTAGCTT
>CAUYUJ010000749.1:0-66753 GCA_963575745.1 Prorocentrum cordatum | reverse complement strand
CCGCGCCACCATATCTGATTAGTTCCGACGTAGCAAACGTAAGTAGAGTGGAAGCTTCTGCCGCTTTGAGGTTCATGTGACCTCCTGGATGAAGACCATTCTGGAGCGTTGTTTCTAAGTGTACGGGGGGGGGGGGGGCGGAGAGGGTGAAACCTCATGCTTTGCATCGCGTCTGACGCTAGAATCCCACGAGCATCCGGATCCTGCCCAGCACAAAACGGAGGCCTGTGAGACACAAGCGAATGGGCAAGACGAGGGAGGGAAAAGGGAGGAAGAAAGACGGCAGGGGCGAGGTACAGAGGACGGAAGGAGCCCGAGCGGCGCTCTCGCCCAGCTCCAGCGAGGAGGCGCATTCAGCGTGCCAACGTGTCCCCCGATCGGGACCTCGCGGATTCGTTCGACCCACGGCCGTCTCCATGGCGCGCAGGGGCGGGGCTCGTGCATTGGTGCGCCAGGAGGAAGAGGGGTAGTGGGAGGACGGGATCAGGATGTCAGGGGGGAGGGTGGGGGAGAGGGGGGAGGGAAGCGAGGGCGACGACGACGACGGAATGAAGGGGTGGGGCCATGGAGAGCGACGGCGACGACGACGACGACGACGACCACACGTGCAATGCATGCGAGTGCATCGGAAGACCACGCGTGATCGCATTCGATTCCATGATCTGGGACAAGGCATGATGTGTCATCTTGTGCTGCAGAATGCGGTCACCACTGGACGTCAATATACGCAAGCGCGCAATTATAGTACCAGGTGCGCGCGTGATCCTCCCGTTCAAGCCTCCTCCTCACCTCGTCCCCCCCCCATCCAGGCCCCCTCCATCCTCCACCCCTTCATCCTCGATCCCTCCGAAGACTGTCTCAAAAAACAATGTCCTGAAGATTGCAGCCTTTTCGCTTGCCCATCATCTTGAGGGTAATAGTGTTGACCCTGCGATTCAAGGGGATACTGCGACGATCTTGCCATGCTTCCAGATCTCCCCGAAGCCAATTGATGCCGTTCTCCAGCGCGCTATCCAAGTCGCCCTGCGCCCGCCACGGGTTCGCGAGCAGCACTCGCCAGAGCGCCGCCGAAATGTACCGGATGAGGGGCCCCAAAAAAAGCGTGTGGAGAGCGTCCACCGCGAGGGTGCGGTGCGGAGAAGTGCCGAGCTCCTCGGAGAACAATGGGCACCTGTGATTCAGCGAGTCAATCACCTTGCCGTCCCTATCTCCGCGCCGAGGGCGCCACAGAGTCACCGTGGTTGGCAATCCCACCCTCTCCAGGCCGTAAATGTCAGGAAGCGCCCTGCTCGGCTCAATACGGTCGCCTTTGGTCAAGTTCACTCCGTTCACAACGGTATCGTTTCTGATCACGCGGCCCCCAATCTCTTTCTTGGATTTCTCGGGGCGCAGGGCCCTGATCAACATATTCCTGACTTCTAGCGTGTCGATGGTGACGTTAACCTCGCACGCCCGACAGGCCTTATCGTAGTCTGCGTGCGTCTTGAGTAGCCAGTGCGGCCCAGGTCCGACATGCCTGTCATGATCACCTAGCTCCTCTTTCGTGGCGTGGCAGAACTGGCACGGGGAGAACTTGGACGCCCACGACGCCAAACCCAACGTGTGGGAGTGCTCACTCCAATCGCCCTTGATGTATAGCAGCGCGGTTCGGTACGACAAGGGCGACGCGCTGTCCATCCAATCCCCCCCGCACCACGGAGACCCATCAGATCGGCAAGGGGGGCGTTCGCCCCGCTGCGTGTGGGCCAATTGCCACTGAACTGCTGAAAGAAGAGGTTGGATCGAACACCAGCCACGGCATCCACAGGTGCAGTAATCGCCAGATTTTAGCGGGGCCAGGAAGTGCCGCTTGCCACTCAAGAGGTTGATCCCCCAAATGCCCAGGACGGTCTCTGAGCGCCCCGCTGCTTGCGAAATGAATCGGACCCCGTCCACATACACAGCAACGGGCACGGGGTCCGTCACATTGTCTCTCCGTGCTTGCTGGACAACTGGATGGTCTGTGTACGCTGGCACGTCCAGCACCGTGGATGGTCGCTGGTCCAGCGGCAATTCTAATGTCCATAGTGGTTGAGTCGCACTCGAGTTCGGTCTCCAACGCCTGCCAGAATGCACTCATGGGTACGTCGCAGACTATGCGGTGCTCTCGTTTGCCAAGGTTTAATGGCACAGCAACTGTAAACAAGGGGGAACCATCTGGCATCGCAGAGTCCAGGTGTTTTTGAAAGCGTCCTGCGGGTGCATCAGGCGGCGTTGCATACCTAGCAAAGTCTCCGCCCTGAATGCCCGCAAGACTGGCTAAGTGGCAAATTGAGCATAGGTCCTTGGCACTTAACTTACACGTTGAATACAATGTGAGCAAGTAACGCAAGAGTTCACATCCAGCCTCCCGCTGTTGCTGGGCGGCTGGTCTCCACATCCGTGACCACGCTGAGCCAAACAGGCGATTTACGATACAATTCTCATCGCAGTTAAAATCATCGCCTCATCCTAAGATCTTCAACTCATATCATTGCGACCCTCCTCCCCCTTCCCCCCCCCACCTCCTCCTCTCCCTCCTCCTCCTCCCCCCTCCAAAGGCTGGCGTTCATCCCCCCCCCCCCTTGCCTCGGTCGCAAATGGCCGAAGGGGAGGCCCCGACCAGATCTGTTTCGAGCACGACTACGGGGCAAGGGTGCCATCGCGAGGCCCCATTATGCATGCGGCTAACTGCCACGTGGATACATCCGCCGACCCCCTCCCCTCCCCCCCAAATGACGCGGCAAGTGAGGGGGGCAGGGGTGGGCGGATGACAAGATGGGGACGGGGCAGAAAGCAGGCGAAGGTTAGGGTTGAATGCGCAGAGAACGATGCACACTCAGGAGTGAGGAAAGGAGACATGGGGTTGGGGGGGCAGCTCGACCACGCATCAGTTCTCGAGAGAATGCTCGAAAGGCTCGTCAGCAGTACGTCTGATCGAGCTTGTGACCTGTTTAGCTCTTCCAAGCCCCTCCGAAGCCAACCTGCCCGTCTTGCTCGAGAGGGGGCGACGAAGGTTCGCGCCAAAAAGAAGATCAACTACGTCAACTCACACATCCACAGGGGCCATGGGCCACCACGGATCCGAGAAACGCCACGCTCTGTTGCACAGCCAACGCTCGAGCGCCAGGAGATGCAGTCCTTATCCCCCCCCCCCCCCTCCTCGTTCTCATCCTCCTCCCCCCTCCTCAGAGCTAGGCAGCCGCGGGCGCGAGCTCTGCCTGGGCCAAGAAGGCATGGCGCCCAGCGCAGCTGAGCCGACGGGCGACTATCTGGCCTGAGCCAGTGAAAAAGACAGCTCGAGAGACCCTGCGATCACCCATCGCTTCGGGCCGGCTTGCGTGCCCTCCGACCGATCTACATATCCGAAACCTATCGTCTACCCACGTCGTCTGGGAACGATTTTCCATCTGACCTGACCTGGTCGCCCAAAATTCTGCCCTGACCCGGTCGCCCCAAATTCCACCGCAAACTCCAACGCAATGGAATTTGCGATGGAAACCATTTTCCATCGCATTTCGCCTGATACATTCGCTCAAAACCACTGTTTTCCAATGCATTGGAAAATCCAAATTCCACCGCAAATTCCACCGCAATATTTTCGAGGGTCAGGGGTGTTTTTCCTCAGCGAGCTTTGTTTTTTGGGGTGCCCAGGGTCGCAATCCTTCAAGGATGGAGGGCACAAGCTCGATGTGGGCCTGCTGCAAAACTCGCCCCACGGATTCAACATCCCACGAGCTGCAACATTCAGAAGTTGCAATTGAAACCGAGAATTCAAGCCACTGGCGAGAGACAAAATTCTCGGTGAGACCCAGGCTGCTCATCAGCCGATGCATTCATGTGCGAAGCACATGACACCCCAGTCAGAAGCTAGCAGCTAGCACCTGACTCTGCCCCTGAACGTCAGAATCTACGCCTCCTGCTTAATCTCAGCCTGGTTCATCGCCCTGACCTCGTGGAGGTTCATTAAAATCTTGCAGGACTGCGCGAGGCCGTCGAGCTTCGGGTTCAGCATCACGAGCTCAGCAATGCCCTTGAGATACTGCGTGCCCAAGACCGACTTGAGCTTGGGAAACTCCGCCGCCATGATCTTCGGAAGTAGGTCGCTCGAGTTGATGATGGCCATGACGGCCTCCAACTTCGCTTGCATCGTCGGCGTCTCTGGGTCGGTCTTGGCCCACGCCCATTCTGCCCGCTTCTCCATGTTTGTCTGCTGGAGGCTGGCGCTGGATGTCAAACTCAAATAGCGCTGGTAACATTTCCGTGCTGTGATGATGTCGTGCTTCGCCTTATCTTTGGCTTCCTTCGTTTCCATGGCCAAGCGTTCCTGTGCAGCCGACTCCTTTTTTTCCTTGGCCAGCCTCGACTTCTTCTGAGCAGGCGTCTCGTCGAGGTGCTTGGCAGCGTCGGCGGCTGGCTTCCCCTCGGTGGCGGCTTGGCCTGTGGCAGCGGGCTTGCCCGCGGTGGCGGCTTGGCCTGTGGCAGCGGCCTTGCCTGTGGTGGCTGCCTCGCCTGGGCCCGCGGCGGCGACCTGGCCCGTGCTGGCGGCCTGGCCCACGGGCGGGGGGTCGGAGGGCTGCTTGCTCGTAAGCCTCCTCCTCTTGCCCTCTCCGTCAGCCGCCGCGTCCGCCTCCAGCTCCTCGGGGTTGGCAAAAAAAAAATGGTTCCGGATGGGGGTGCACGATGAGGAGGAGCAGGAATATCATCGAACGTGGGAAGGTGAGGATGGTCGAAAAGAGGATGAGGAGGAGCAGCAGCAGCAGCAGCAGCAGCATGAGGAGAGAGATGAGGAGAGACGCCAGGAGGGAGGGGGGCAGGAAGAAGAGGAGGAGGAGGAGGAGGAGGAGGAGGAGGAGATGGGAGAGGGGGAGGCGGATGGGGACGGCGGGGAGGAGCAAAGGAGGGGAGAGGCGAGGAGCGGGAGGAGAGGGGGGGAGACGGAAGGAAAAGGTTTGGGAGGGGTTGAGCAGTCCGTGGGTGTGTCCTCAACCTTCTTGTCCAGGACGGCGCGCGGGTTGTTCGACCACTCTTTGTGCAGGGTCCAGGCCGTCGTGAAGGTGTTCGTGAGACCCTCGGCTGCATCGCGCCCCCTTCCGATCGATCGATTGATCTCGTGATCTTCGAAGCAATCGGAGGAGGAGGAGGACGACGACGAGGAGGAGGGAGGAGGAAGGAAGAGGTGGAGGAGGGGGAGGTGCAGCAGGAGGAGGAGGAGGAGAGGTAGGACACACCCTGGGGACGTAGACCGAAATCGCGTCGCCTGCCGTCGCAATCAGCAAAGATCGAGCTTCGATCAACGAGGCAAACCGAGCGGGGCGCGGTCTCCAAGTACAGGCACCGCAAGCATGATGTCATCGGGCAATATACGATCCAGGGCGGCCCCATCTGCATGCACTTGCTGAAGTAGCGGCAAGCCTGGGCTTGGGCCCACACTTTGGGACCCCCCCCATCATCCTTAATCTGACTCGTGCTCCCAGCCTCACGCCTCTCCCCAGTCCTTCCCTCTCCTCGCCGCCCCTCCAACCTCATTCTCTACGTCCTTCTTCCTCCGAGGCGCATCCTCGAGACAGCGCCCCTGGCGCCCGAAGTCGGGTCGGCGGTTCGACCAACGGGCTCGTTATTTTCAAGACCCCCAAGGCCTACCATATCCCCCTGCCGATTACACGTGGTGCCCAAAATCGCGCCAGAAACCAGATGCGCCATTTCTCCAGAAGACGAAGACATGGACGAGGGAGGAGAAGGAGGGGGAGGAGGAGGAGGACGGGCAGGCAAACGAGGAGGAGGAGAGGGAGAAGGAGTGAGGAGGAGGAGGAGGAGGAGGAAGAGGAGGAGGAGGAGGAGGAGGAGGAGGAGGAGGAGGAGGAGGGGGAGGAGGGGGAGGTGGAGGAGGAGGAGGGAGGCGGAGGAGGAGGAATAATCGAATCGCGGTCAAATTCGACCCCCCCCCCAAGGAGCTTGAAGCCAGCCCAGCTTCCCTCCGCCCTCCTCGACCGCCACGCGGCCGAGGGGGCGGTAGATCCCCTTGACGAAATCCGTCCTGGCCTCCGTCACGGTCATTTTCGCCTTCTCCTCAGAAAGGAGCGAGTCAGAAAAGGGGAGTTGATGAGACAGTAAGGGGGTAGGGGGAAGAGGAGGAACAGAAGGAGCGGGGAGAAGTGGTGAGGGTGGGTCAGCATTCATCGTTTTAGGTTGGACCCTGGATCCTCGATCGCAGCAAACTTCTTCTGCGCCCACTCCTTCCGAAACTCTTGTTTTTTTGCGATTCCTGCCGACCCCAGTGATCTTGTCGTAGCGCGATTTCATGTCGGGGTCGGCTTCGCAGGCTCTCTGCCATCGTCCAGCGATGGATGCATTCTCAGCCCCATTAGTGGGGGCATGCCAATTGTTCTTCTTGATCGACTCCCAGAACTTGTACTCTTCCGAAACCGACCCCCAAATTGCGACCAGCACTCTGATCAGAAGAAGAAGCTTGCTGCGCATCGGTTGCAGGTGGCTCGGTCATCAAGCCCCACTTCTGAGGATGTTTCAAGTGCCCGTCCACGTCGACGTCTGACATCAAAGCGCTCATCGATGACGACAGGTCCGGATGACCTACGAAGCATCTTTTCCCGACCCAGGGCTCGAGGATTCCCCGAGGCCAAATCGGGCACCCCAGGTACCCCGAGCTTACAGGCCCCTGGGCAGACCCAGGAGCCAGGCCCCCAGGATATCCCGAAGGATTGCGTTTCAGATCCTAGCATCGAGATGGTTGAGAGAGGTGGCGTAGCTTGCAGGGTGAAGCGAGCGAGGTGTGGACACGCGTGGAGGAGGAAGGGCGATGGGGGGTGGGGCTGCGGCGCCTTAAAGGAGGGGGGAAGGGGAGAGAGAGAGAGAGAGAGAGAGAGAGAGAGAGAGAGAGAGAGAGAGAGAGAGAGAGAGAGAGAAGAGAGAGGATAAAGAAGAGAGAGAGGAGAGAGGGGAGAGAGAGGAGAGAGAGGAGAGAGAGAGAGAAGAGAGAGGATAAAGAGAAGAGAGAGGAGAGAGAAAGGAAAGAGAGGAGAGAGAGGAGAGAGAGAGAGAGAGAGAGAGAGAGGAGAGAGAGATATATAGAGAGAGGGATAACGAGAGAGCGAGGGATGGAAGGATCAGAAAGGGAGGTAGTGGGGGAGGAAGGGGGAGGGCAATCTAGAGAGGGAGGGTGGGCGAGGGAGAGAGGGATGAGGAGATGGGAGAAGCACGACAGACAACTGAATAACCCCTTCGGAAAAGGATACTGAGGAGCAGGAGGAGGAGGAGCAGGGGGAGGAGGAGCAGGAGGAGGAGGAGCAGGAGCAGGAGGAGGAGGAGGAGGCTGTTTCGCTGAAGTAACCAACCTTTCTCGGCCATTAAGCTGGCCACCTCCTGCGACTTGTAAACGTTCCGCATTGCATTGTCGATGGCGATCTCGTCGACGCCAGTCAGCTTCGACTCGATGACGCCCTGGATCGTCGCCTGCGCAGCGCGCGATGGGAGAAGGTGATTCTCGAAGGGGGCAGGTCGGCGACTGGCAGAGATCCCGAACCTTCCTCGACCCTCCCGGCCCGCCTGGGCCAGACTCTCCAAGGGGCCCTGGCTTTCGGGGGGAGGGGGGAGGGGAAGGCTTTGCCAGGCCTCGAGGTTCCTCGAGAGAGTTATGATTAGATGTTTTCGGCGGCTCAGAGCAAGGGCGACATGCTTCGAAGAACCTTCGCGCGAGTCTGCTCCCTCTCCCACCGATTTTGCTTGAATTGCGAACTCGCCTTTCGAGTCGAGTCCTCTTCTCCTCCTCCTCCTCCTCCTCCTGTTCCTCCTCCTCCTTCCCCCCCCCCCCCTGGTGTCCTCCCATCCTCCTATTCCTCCTCCTCCTCCTCCTCCTCCTCCTCCTCCTCCTCCTCCTCCTCCTCCTTTGCCCATCCCAACCCTCTACCATTCCAGCTCCTGTCCTTGTGTCATCCCTCACCCTGCTGACGCTCGCATGCTTTCTGATGGGGAGGTGGGCACTGACGGAGGAGGAGGATGAAGGACAGGACGGAGGACGAGAGAGGACGCCAGGATGGAGCATGGAGGAAGGACGATGGTGGGAATGTTTGCTTCCAAAGCGTTGCGCCGCCCAGAGTCTAGCTCGTCGCGGGCACGCGCAGTCGGCACGCTCCAGGCAGCCGACCTCGAAGACGTTGAAGCTGTTCGGCACGCCCCAGCCTGCCGACCCCGAAGATGCTGAAGGCTGCCGACCTCGAAGATGTTCACCATTCCATCCAGTCCTCCTCGATGGTCGGCAGGCTGCCTGCTTTCCATGAGCTCGTGCTGCGCACCTGCTTGGGCGGAGAAGAACGCGCGCGCACCTCAACGAAGGTCTTGTCATCGGCCTTCTTCGGCGCAGACATCGGCTCGAGGATGGCAGCCGATCTCGGACTCGGCGCATCAGGGGGCGCCTTGGGCTCCGCGACCGGATGCGACTGCAGCGGCTTCGTGGCAGGGGCCTTCTTCGGCTCGGCCTTGGGCTCGGTGTCCTGAGAGATCGCGCGCGGCTCTGGGCTGTCGTCCTCCGCCTTCTCGTCTGCGCCATCCTCGAGGAGGTCGGCCTCGCTCTTCGTGCCCTCGCTGTCGGCGTCGCTGGCCGCCTCGCTGCCATACATGTGGTCGCTGCCATCGCTGCCGTCGTCCTCAACCTTGGCGTTGTCCTTCGCCGCTGCTTTGGCCTTGCCCTTGGCGTTGGCCTTGCCTTTGGCTTTGGCCTTCGGCTTCAGCAACGGCTCACCATCAGACTCCTCCACCGGGTCCTTCACCTTGCCCTTGTCTTTCTTTGTGTTCTTGTTGTTGTGCAGGGCGACCCACTCAAGTTTGAGAACCTCCATTCTCGGCTTGTCGAGCTCCTTGGCGCAGTAGCGCGTCGCAAGGTCGATCATCAACTTCTGCGCGGACTCCAGATCTTTCTTGTCGTACCCACACAATTGCATGAGCTGCCTGGACCCCTCCCTCGTCTGGATCCACGAGCCCTTCGACTTGTGGTTCACCATCGCGACCCTCACCACCTTGTTGTCGTTGAGCCCCTCCCAGAGGCCGTTGCCTGGCTTCTCGTTTTTACTTGATGTTTTTTTCTTGTTATGTTTTATCTTCCTTTTTTCTTTTTATTTCTTTTTTTTTCTTTATCTCGTCGCCGACATCAGCGGGAGAGGTCCCTGGAACTTCCCATGGTACTCCGTCGGGCCAAGTCGCCACCAGCGTCTCCTTGCCATCCACCTTCTCCCCCCTGGCGTGCTCGGGAATCTGGGCGCCGGCGTCCACGCGGCATCTCCAGGCTGCCTGGACAGGGCGAACTGCGGGTAAACTCCATCAAAGCTCGGGCGTTGGCGAACTGTGATCCTTGGGGCTAGCGCGGCGTCGCCTCAAGATCGACTGAGACGAAATTCCAACGCATTTTACAATGCATTGGATTTTGCGTTGGAGTTTCATCCCAGTCGATCTGAAAGAGACGCGCCACCAATCCCCTGGAAACCAGATCGCCGACGCAAGCCTCATAACTGCTGAAAAGGAGTGGGTATTAGGACGCAGTGCCATCATCGTTGGAGTCCACCCGAAGTTCCACCCGTCCCGAACCTCGATGACCTTGAGCTGCATGGCGCTGCCGCGGCGCCGCTTGCCAGATGAGCCTGCTAGAGCCGCCATCTCCGCGCTGGCGGGCGCGGCCGCGGGCCTCTTGAGCGCGACAGGCTCGGGGCGCTCGCCAGTCCCCTCATCACCTGCGCCCTCGTCGACCATGTCTGGCTCGCCCTCGTCGCTCGCGAAAGGACTGGCCCAAGCAACTCTCCTGGCGATTTGCGAAGCAAAGATGCGTGACACCTGGCGGCCCACAAGGGCCTATCTTCTTATGAGGTAACTAAATTTTCATCCCTGGGAGTCTTGATGACAGCCTGGGACACGTGCCTCAACATCGCCCTGAGCTGCCGCGCAGTGAAGATCGACCACTGCTTTTTCCCTGCAGCCAGGTGCCACGCAGCTTCGTTGCGCGTCGCCACTCCGACGAGGGCCTCCTGAGCGACAGTCTTATCCACAGACTTCGCGATCTGCCGCGTCTCCGTCAGGAGGTCCCTGTACCGAACGAGGAAGGACTTCTTGACCTTCGCGGTCATGACCTCCTCGTCGCCGCAATAATCAAGCTCATCGGCCAACTTGATGTGGTACGCCCAGCATCGCGTCAGCTCTCGAACTAAAACCCGCCGCTCGCAAGCGGCCATCGCGAGCCTGCCTCCCCGCGGCAGGTCCGATCCCAAGAGTCTTGAGACGAATGGTTACGCACGGAAGTGCGAGCTTGCAAGAATTGCAGAAATGGGGCGGGCGGGGGGTCGAGGAGTGGGAGCAAGAAGGCGAAGAGTAGGAGGGATGGGGGATCACGGAGGAGGGCGGAGGAGGACGTGGGGGGACGAGTTGGGACCTCGAGCTCAGGAGGGGTGAGGAGTTGATGATACCACGGGGTAGGAGAGCGATGGAGAGCACACCTTAAAGGAGGATGCATGGTGGAGGGTGGGCAGAGGAAGAAGTGAGGAGAATCCCCCTGCCGCTCCTCATGCCTCTTCCCCCTCGTGGCCGCCAGATCCCGACTAGACAGATAATGAGGACGAGGAGGATGAGGAGGAGGAGGAGGGGGGAGGAGGAGGAGGAGGAGGAGGAGGAGGAGAAGGATGAGGAGAAGGAGGAGGAGAAGGATGAGGAGGGGGAGGAGGAGGAGGAGGAGGAGGAGGAGGAGGAGGAATAGGGGGAGGAAGGAGGCTGGCCGCGGGTCGCCTCCAAGCATTTGAATAACTTCTCGGCTTCCTTGACGGACTTGCGCACCTTCGGAGGCGTCTGGAGCGTGTCCTTCGGGCCGGAGGGGGAAATCAGAGATCAGGGAGGGGGCGCACGGACTAGAAAAGATCACCAGGACATCTTTTCGATGGAACGTTTCGGAGTGTTCGATATCCTCTTGGAGATGTATCGGGGGGGGGGGATGGGGGTGGGAGCGAGATAATTCCCGGGGGTGGTGGGGGTGGGGGGTGGGGGGTGGGGGTGGCAGAGCTGCTCGAGGATAAGGATATGCTCGAGGATAAGGGCCTTAAGGGCGGGGAGGTGGATGAGAACCTGGAGATGGATCAGGAGGAGGAGGAGATGGATGGAAGAGAATCGGCTCAAGACAGCACCGACGTGCCGAGAACGACGAAAACGAAAGGCGGCTGTCCTCGCCCGAGCTGCCCGAGCTGCCTCGAGCGAGAACTGCTGGAGCGCCGAACGGGTACGATCCTGTCGGAACTGATGGCTTTCTGTCTCGGGGTTGATGGCAAATTGCGCCAGGCGGAGTATCCGCCCGGCCTCTTCCTCTCGAGCGGGAGCTCCGAGGCCTTGCGCTGCCCTTCTCTCTCCTCACGGGCCTAGGACCTCTCCTTTGAGCGCATTATTCAGCGGCTCGTTCGCGGTGGTTGTGTTGTTCTGTATCGCAGCATTCACGAGCGCCTCAATCGTCGGAAGATCGGACCGCCCATTCGGCCCTTCGAATCCCATACATCTCTTCCCACGACAGCGTGGGCAAATACGGGGAGGCGCGGCGCTCTCGG
The DNA here is from genome assembly GCA_963575745.1 of Prorocentrum cordatum. Taxonomy (NCBI): domain Eukaryota; class Dinophyceae; order Prorocentrales; family Prorocentraceae; genus Prorocentrum; species Prorocentrum cordatum. Next base: position 55,153 of record CAUYUJ010000749.1, on the reverse strand, counting down.
TTCGAAGAAATCGGGCTCTGCCTGTCGGGAGCGACTCGTCGGGGGCACCCACGTCACTCTCCGTGTCCAGGTCGATGGCGCCGCGGCCTTGTTGCGGGCCGAACGATGGCCAGACATGCCCTTCGACCTTGACATTCGTCAGGGGCCGCTCGATGGCGGGCTCGCTGCCCGCTGAGGCGGCCGCGGGCTGAATGCTATCAGCAGCACCTGCGATGCCGACGTCGCCCTCGTGCGCGCACTCAGCCACGCTGCTCGCGACCGATGCGAGGCTGTCAGTCACCATCTCCACCTGGCTGCTCGGGGCGATCTCTGCCTGGCTGCTCGGGGCGATCGCCGCCTGGCTGCTCGGAGCGATCTCCGCCTGGCTGCTCGGGGCGATCGCCTCCTCGTTGCTCGGGGCCTGGCTGCTCGGAGCGATCTCCGCCTGGCTGCTCGGAGCGACCGCCGCCTGGCTGCTCGGGGCGATCGCCTCCTCGTTGATCGTGGCCTGGCTGTTCGGAGCGACCGCCGCCTGGCTGCTGGTGGGCACCTGGGCCTGCGTGGCGGCGGCCTCCATGGCTGCTCGCGCCCAGCGGGGGTGTACAAATCTCGGCTTCTTGTTCGCTGGGGCCGGGGCTGGGGCGTCGGCCACTGAATCCTCCAACGTGCCCCCCGCCGCCGCCAGCAACGGTGCATCTGGCTCTGGCTGCGTTGAGCTTCCACTCACAGAGGAGGCCATCCTCCAGAGGTGGGGGTCGCACTGCCTGCGGCTGAGCAGGCCCAGCGAATCCCTCGCGCCAAAATGGCTTCGAATCGCAAACGCCAGAGGAGGGGGGCAGTGCGGAGGAGGAGGAGGAGGAGAAGGAGGAGAAGGAGGAGAACGACGAGAAGGAGGAGAAGGAAGGGGGGGAGGAGGAGGAGGAGGAGGAGGAGGAGGAGGAGGAGGAGGAGGAGGAGGAGGAGGAGTTGCAGAACAGCGTTGGGCGATTTAACAATCAGGAAGACCTGCATGCGCTTCAAGACGGGGGGGAGGGGGAGAAAGGAGCAATTTCACAATCAAAGGGTGTCTCACGCGCCACCTGCGGTGCGCAACCGCGCGGCGCCAGCAGGTCGCGCTGCAACCATGCCCCAGGGCGATAGTAAGGGTTTTGTCGGCGAACCGTCCGCCCTAAATCAAATCCGCCCGCCCCAGTTTTGGGCCACCATAGGCTGTGAAATTGCTTCCCCCCTGAATTTAATTCCGCTGGTCCCGCTGCGGGGCGCCCAGGCTGCATGTTACGCTTGCTGCTTCCGTGCAAAATACCTAGAGCGCGAAATATAATGCATGTACCAAGTTTTATGTATGAGTTATATTTTTTCTAGCAAAATCATCGAACCATAAAGCGCAAGATCTGTCTTGATCAACAAGATGAAGCTCCCGATCTGTAACGCAAGGTAATACAACCGAACACTAGCGTTTCCAATAAGATCTGTGGCGCTGATCTTTGGACCCTCTGGGGATGCCGTGCGTGCTCTTGTTCGTTGAGGTGTTCTTCGGGTTCATGCTTGTGGTGGGCTTCGCGGCAGGTGCACTCACGCTACAGGCGGCCTCACCCCACCACCTGTGAGCATGCGGGGGGGTAGCTTTGTGTCGATGTTAACAAATCCTCCTTCTCCTCCTTCTCCTCCTCATCCCCTCCTTCCTCCTCCTCCTCCTCCTCCCTCCTCCTCCTCCTCCTCCTCCTCCTCCTCCTCCTCCTCCTCCCCTCCCCTCCCCCCACCCCCTCCCCCTCCCCCCCTCCCCCCCCCCCCTCCGCCCTTGCTCCTCCTTTCCCTGCTCTCCAACCCCCTCCTCTCCAACCCCCTCCGCCTCCTCCTCCCCCCCCTTCCGCCTCCCCTTCTCTTTCTCCTCCTCCTCCTCCTTCTTCCTCCTCGTTTCTCCCCCTCCTCCTCGTCCTTTTCCTCCTCCTCCTCCTCTTCCTCCTCCTCCACCTTACCCTCCTCCTCCTCCTCCTCTCCTCCTCTCCTCCTCCTCCTCCTTCTCCTCCCCCCCCCTCCTCCTCCACCTCCTCGTTCTCCTCCTCCTCCTCCTCCTCCTCCTCCTCCTCCTTCGTTGCTCCGCGGCGGGGCGCACACGCCTCGGGCCCGCTTGCCTCGCCTCGTCCTCGTCCTCCTCCGCCGCCGCCCCCCCCCCCCCCGGCGGGGGTTGCGCGTGCTGGTGGCGGGCTTCGGCCGGCGGCGGTTGGCCGCCGCGGAGGGCCGGGCGGTGCCATCGGGGCGATCGAGATGGGTACGGCAAGAAGGGGTATGATGGGCCTGTTTTCCACCACCACCACCACCGTAAGTTGGAAGGGGAAGAGGAGGAGGAGGTGGAGGAGGAGGAGGAGGAAGAGGACCCCCTCTCCCATCCAACTTGTGGTGGTGGTGGAAAACAGGCCCATCAGGGATCAAAAACCGACAGCAGTTCTTGTTCATTTCGAACTGGATTCGCTGTCGTCGTCGCCGCGGGATGTGCACACTTGGGACAGGAGGCCGCCTGCCCAACAGCGCGGCCATTGCCGGTTTGTGACAGCATTTGTTGTTGGGCATTGTGCCAATTTGTTCCGTACCCGTTTCGAGCGTCCAAATGCCAGGCTGGTCGCCCTCCCCCAGGCTCGAGGCCCGCTCTCCGGGGCTTGGCTCGATTAGAGTGAAAATCGAAGAACAACCAGCATAGACATAAAATTTGGGCGTTCCGCGCGGATTTCTTGGATCTGCGCTGGACCTCTTCCTCCCTGACGCGCGGAGTGCGCCAGGGGCGGCGCCGAAGGCGCCGCCAGGGGGGCCCAGCCCGGATCCACGGAATCCGCGCAGAGCGCCAAATGTTCATGTTTATGTTGTTGTTTTTTTTTTAGTTAAGTCGGGCATGTCCCTCTACAGGAGGAATATTCGAGAATAGTTAAAACATAGTCTGGGGACGATGTTTCGATACTATTGTGTTTGAAGTGTTTTGAGCATGGTTTGGCTATTTCTGATTTTTCGTCGAAAGTCCACCTGTAGGGGGACATGCCCGACCTAAGATTAGCGGCGGCGAGCGAGGGGGGGGTGAATGAAAAGAAGGCCTTCTCAAAAGGCGGCGGGGCTTCGCAGAAGTCCTCGCGGCTTCTGAGAAGTTTGTTTGTGCTGTCTTTCTTCGGGGAAGGCCTGGAGATTGTCTCGAACGGCCTATGGTGGACTGCCGAGCCCTCTGAGAAGGCCTCCTCCTCCTCCTCACTTCCCCCTGTCGCTCGCCGCCGAGATCATCCGCTGGCCGTCAAAAGTAGGTTTTTCTTGTTGTATGCCCAAGTCCCAATCTACTGTGGGCGCCGCCCTGCTCGACGCCTCGTGCGACCCCCTTTCCCTACCCGTTCCGGGGGGCGGGCGGAAGCCCGAGCCATACACGCCTTCCTTTTCCCTGCTTCCGCGCAGGGCTGTCGACCGATGGGCTGATCCGACTCGTCTCGGTTCGATGTCGATCGATTCCGACGCAGGCTCGGCGCCACGTCCTGGATTCCGACTTGGTTTTCGGTGTCTCATCGGAGGTTTTTTTTTGCTTGCCGAGATTTCTGCCGATTGTGCTTATCCCGACTCTGCTGCCAAGATCCGCCGATCAGAGTCGCTTCGATCCTCGCTCCGGCTTAGCTATTCGACTGTGGGCTCTCATGTCATCGAGGCTACAAGGACCCCTAACCCTAACAGCACATGAAAGTCGTGGCCTCACTGAGGTCCCCGTCTTCGCATTAGAGATAATATTTGGGGGGTTGGATTCGAGGCATCTGCAACATCGCCTCTGTCCCTAATGTTCTGGCCCCCCCTAACTTAGGTCCCCTTCCAAAGCATTGGGGTCCTTTGCTGGTTAATCATCCTGCCTCTCTCGACAGCGAGCCCCCGGGGGGAGGCCTCCACGGTCTCACGAGCAGTTTTTCCCGGAGGCAGCTCCCGCTCCTCCGAGGGACGGAGAGCTTCCGAGAAGCCAGCTGGATTTGCCCTCCTCTCGGGCGGCGCCCGGCCCGGTTGGAGCAAGCCCAGTCGGAGCCACGGCGCTCCTGCCTGCTGGGACTCCGGCTGCTGGGGCACTCTTAGGGTCCTCCGTCGTGTTCCCTTTCCTCGCCCTCTGTGGCAGGAGACAGCTGCCGCTGCTTATACGCGGGGTGCACCGGATGCTGCCATCAGAGCAGGAGGAGGAGGATGAGGAGGAGGAGGAGGAGGAGGAGGAGGAGGAGGAGGAGGAGGAGGGAGGAGAGAGGCGCAACGGCTGGGGCGAGGCAGCCCGCCCCTGACCCCCGCCCCCCCCCCCCGCCCAGGCCAACCCCGACCCTCGGAGAGCGGGGATGCTCTGCGCGCGGCGTCCAGTGCCGAGTGCAGCGGGGGCTCATGCCAAGAAAGACCTCCTCCTCTCCTCCTCCTCCTCCCTCCTCCTCTCCCCTCCTCCTCCTTCTCCTCCTCCTCCTCCTCCTCCTCCACAGGCTCCAAGTGTTGTAGGTGTCTCAGCAGCTCCAGCAAGGCCACTCGGACCTCCTGGTTACAGACTAGCTGTTTCGAACTCATCAATATCAATGGCACTCACAAGGAGGCCCCCATGGGTATGCAGGTTCATATCGCGGGGGGGTTCGTTCACTCGAGTCACACTCTGATGTTCCACGCTGGGCTGCAACTGTGGTTCTGTTCCCACTGCGGAGCATGCGCCCAGAAGCTCCTCGGGAAACTCGGGGACCTCTGCGAGCAACCCACTAGCACGGGGAAGAAATACCTTAAGCGGATTTCCGAAGGACTCTGGCCGAAGGTCCTCAGTCGAGCTCAGACGACCACCAGAGTCAACAATTCCCTACAGAGGGTGGCGGGCATTTAAATTCACCACATCGCTACGCGATCAGGCAGAGACTCCAGAGAGACTCCTCCTCCTCCTCCTCCTCCTCCTCCTCCTCCTCCTCCTCCTCCTCCTCCTCCCCCTCCTCCTCCTTCTCCTCCCCCTCCCCCTCCTCCTCCTCCTCCTGACCCTTCTTGCCTCCAGGGTGCCCCGGGTTTCTTGGGTTAAGAGGGGGGGATGACTAGGGGTGAGTGGATATCATGGCGTGGGCCATGATATTCCCCAAGATTTCATGGCGCCCCTTCTTATTTCATTACGTCCCTGGCCCCCCCGCTGGGCCGCGCACATGCCGACAGTCATGATTTGCACCCCCCCCTCTTGGACACCCCCCCTCTTGGCCGCTCCTGAGATGGAGAGCGCGACGCTCCCACACCAGGAAATCAAGGGACGCCCATGGGGTAGTCCGGGTGGAGCTGCTCGTGGAGGGTTTTTCTTGCGGAAGGGCCCCCACTGCACACGCCGGTCGTTGAAAGTAGGTATTTCCAGGGCTCATTTCGACGGCCTCCGATTCGATTCGATTCGATTTCGATGGCCTCCGATTCCGGTTCGATTCGATAACGAATTCCGATTTGGAGTCCGATTCCTCAATGGAGGCCTACTAGCCTGCCGATGTCCGCCGATCCGACTTATTTCGATCGCTGATCCGTTTTGTCGATTCGATTCTGGGCTCTCCTGTATTTCTGGATTCCAATCTACTTTAAGTGCCTTTCTACTTCATTGCTCGAGTGGTTTCCTTCTTCCCTCCTCTTCAGGTGGCGGGCGGAGATCCAACCTACTACCAACGCCTTCCTACTCCATGCTTCTGCCTACTTCTTCCGACCGACGGGTACCGCTGGGGGGTCAGGGTCGGCCTGGGTCTGTGACCGCTTGCGAATCCCACCCCTGCAGGTCCACTCGACGCCCGACGCTGGGTCGTCGGACATCCCCGCCGGGGTGGCACCTGACTACAGACACCCTTCGAATTCTCAACCCCTGCCAGTTCTTCAGAGGTCTCACCTGCAGGGGTAGTCTGGGCTCACGCGTGGTGGCCTACTGTTAAGTCGGGCCTGTCCCTCTACAGGGGGAATCTTCAAAAATAGTCAAACAATAGTCTGGGGACTATTTTTTGAGTATTATTTGGCATATTTTCTGAGCATTTGTTGTATCTGGTTTATGTTTCGTCCAACATCCCCTGTAGGGGGACAGGCCCGCCCTGAGCCTACTGGGGTGGGGGAGTCGCCAGGGGCAGTCCCCTCGGCCCAGCCGCCGAGGCTTTCGTGCCGTCGACCCCCGAGTGCCGCAGGGCATTTGGCGGTGTTCCTTGTTGGGCGGGCAGCCTCGCCGCCCCGCCTGCGCTCTGCACGCATGGTGGCGCGCCGCTCCCGAAGTCTCACCAGCATCGCGTGAATTCAGGCGTCCCGTCTTTCGGTCGCAAACCTTGGGAGCCACGTGTGCCCACTAAATGCCGCTTCTAGCGCCGACGAGCGCTTGGTAATGGATGAGATCGTGCCGATTCAGCCCCGATTAGCGTCGACTCGCGTCGGTATAGCGCTGCTTAGCGTCGACTAGCACCGATTAGCGTCGGTTCGCATGAGCCAACAGGATGGTATGGGAGGCTCCCATGAGTTGCCACCGATCCGTCTGCCTAAAGGGCCACCCTCGTTCTGCCCCGGCGCTTATGTCAGAACCCCGAAGCGACAGGCCTCGGGGTAGTCTCAGCACTTTTGAAGCATCGGGGTGGAAGCTGCAAACCTGTCTCATACATTTCAAGCAGTGGCGAAGCGTCCTGGCGTACCTACAGACCTCTTGTGGTTTCCGCGGATGGTTCTTGGAACACTTCTGGCTGGGACTGCCTTCTTGTAACACCATCGGGCTTTAAACTCTAAGAACATGGCTTCTGTTCTGAGACCACTTTGGGGCTCTGAGAACACGCCGTGGTAGGCCTAGCTGGGAATGCCGGGGACGGTCGGCCCCTGCTCAAACACTTGGCCACCGATGGTGGACGCAGGGTGCAAGGCGGCTGTCGGAGTTAACAGCCGGTGGCGCTGCCGCGCACGGTCCGCCGCCCGCGCCGGAGGAGGGCGCGCGTCTGCGGCGAGGGCGCGGCCCGTCTCGCGGCGGCTCGGGGCGCGTCTCGGAGGCCCGTCGGGCCGGACGAAATGGAGGGGGATGGGGAAAGGGGGGGGTACAAAATTTGCTGCATGCAGCTGGTTTCGGCCCCACCGAGGGGCCCATTCCTTGATACATAGTCGCCTCCGGCGCCGGGAGGCGCCGGGAAAATCAGCTACGTGAGCTGATTCTCAAACCCCCCCTTTGCTATCCCCCCCTTTCGCCCGACCCGAGCCCAGCAGGAGTCCCCGGGTTCGGTCTCGGGGATCTTCTGACCCGGGTCAATCCAGACCCGGGTCAGCAGGAAACCAGAAAATTGCAATGCAGGAGAAACACATTGCAACGCAGGTTTTCGCAAACCCGGGTCAGCCAGTATGCGCGGCCGCCTCGCGGCCATGAGCGGCTGCAAGATCCGTTGCCGTGGCTGACCCCCGTTTGCATTGACCCCCGTCTCTTGAGCCCCGACGGTCGGGGAAAGGTAAGACTCGAGTAAGCTTAAGGCGGGCCTGTCCCTCTTCAGGAGGAATATTCAAAGATAGTCAAAAGATAGCCTCGGGACTATTTTTTGAGCATTTGTTGAACAGTTTGGAATATTTTGGGGTATTGCTTTTTTCGTCAATTATCCCTCGGTAGGGGGACATGCCTGACTTAAGAGTAACCCGGGACTCGGGTTTGCCGACGTTTTCTGACGAGCACGTCCTGGATTCTGACGGTCCAGTTTTCGTGGGATGTTTGCAGCGGGAGTTCGCGTCAGATTTCAGGTTGGTCACGTCATTTTTGTGGTGGCCCCATCAAACCAACCCGAGTCCCCCGTACCCGAGTCTTACATCTCCCCGATAATAGCTTGAGGCCAGAACTTGTAGGCACTGTGGGGCGTAGGGTTAAGTCGGGTCTGTCCCTCTTCAGGAGGAATATTCCAAAGTAGTCCTGACATTATATGGTAACTATGTTTTACCAATTTTTATTATGGTTCAGCATTAGTTATGTTTTTTCGTTTTCGTCCAAATTCCGCCTACATGAGGAACATCCCCAACTAGTAACAAATTGTCTGGGGACAATATTTCTATAATTTTTGACTATGTTTGAATACTTTTTGACTCTTCTTAGTTTTTCGTCCAAAATCCGCCTGTGGGGGACATGCCCGACATAAAAATAGAGGTCGCGAACCATTTGCAGCCCTGGCAAGCGGGGGTCGGCGGGTTTGTTCTGGCCATACGCTTCGTGGTCATCGCATCCTCGGCTCTATTGTTCGATCCGGTGCCCTGCCACAACCTGCAAGGCATAGCAGTTGCGCCACCGGGTTTTGCTGACATTTAGTCGGGAAGAGATTCCTCCTCCCACGCCCGTCCCACGCCATCCTCTCGCTCTTCCCCATTCTGCCTCGCACTCTTCCTCGATCTTCTCCTCCTCCTCCAGCTGCCTGCGGCACGTCCCACCGCCGTGCCAGTCCTGTCTGCAGGCTTGGGCAAGCTCTAACATGTGACAAGTCGTCACGGGGGTTCTCCTCTCGTTTTCGTCGGTGCCCTTCCTTTCTTCCGCCATTTCTCGGGCTCCTGTGGGGCAGTCTTGGAGGAACCTTGAGCCACATTTGGCCGTCTTGGGGCCCGGATGGGCCGTCTTTGGGCTCTCTTTGGCCGTGTTGCGTCAGGGGGATCTGTTGCGGCAGTCTCCGGTCTGTTTTGGACCGTCGGGGGGCTCTCTACGATCCTCTCTTGGGCCAGCTTGGTGCTCTCGTGTGGCTTTGTTGCGCTGTCTTGGGGCCCTGTTGGACTGCATTGAGCCCTTCTTGCAGGATCATTTGGCCACGTGGGATTTTTGTGGACTGTGTTGGAGCCATTTTGTAGGCCTCCTGGGGCAGGCAGGAGCTGAAGAAAGCCCAAAGATGAAAACGCTCAAATGTTTGAATTATTGTTGGATTACGTATCATGATTGATTTACACCCAATAAAAAACCCGTTCACACATACGCACACATAGCTACATATTTACAACCATGCATAAATAACGTGTGCACGTAGGCTCATGCGATTTAAGTCTGTAGATGAAACAATGCAGGCGTCAGAACTGGCTTGAACAACCAATATACATATCCACAGACGAAACTAGACCCCCCATGTATGTATGTACTCATGTATGTTTGTATGTCTGCATGTACTCATGTATGCATGCGTGTGTCTATATGTATGTACGCATGTATGTCTGTCTGTCTGTGTGTCTGTCTGTCTGGCTGTCTGTCTGTCTGTCTGTCTGTATGTATGTATGTGCGTGTATGTATGCATGCATGCACGCATGTATGTATGTTTGTACGTATGTAGTAGTGCAAACATACATGTTTATGCACGCATGTATGTATGCCTCGATGTATGCATGCATGTATGCATGTATGTGTGTATATATATACATACATCGGGTTGCTGGGGTAGGGGGGGCCCTGCCAGCTGCCCCGCGTCACCATGGGCGCCCTGCTCTTCAGGGAGCCGTCCCGGAAGGGCCCAGAGCGGCCCCCGCTCACCAAAATAGCTACACAAGACGCCCAAGACAGCCTCCAGACAGCCCATGATGCCTCCAAGACGTTCCAAGTAGCCGCCGGTGGAGGAGGATGGGGAGGGAGCGAGCAACATCGTAACCACTGCAGCGTGGGAAGTCTATCGCTCTTCTGGAATGAATATTGTGGCAAGCTCTCGGTCCAGGACATTGCATCAAAAGGAGTCCATTGAGGTTCTTTGCTGTTAAGTTCTTACTTGCATGTAAGTCTGACTCGGTCCCAGCAGGCAACGAGATTTGACACCTCAGATAGTCAAGCTTGACCATGGCTTCTTCACAACTGACGTGCTTTGCCTCCGTTGCCAGTGTGTCATTCACGGCTCCTTCCCCTGGGACAGCCAGAACTTGCACGTTGTTGTACAGCCATGCGTGGGGTTGTTCGGCACGCCCTGTCGGGGAGAACCACCTTTCGATGTTCGAGCGCAAGTAGTGTCCAGGGCGCAGGCGACCGGCACGAAGATGCAGCTCAGTGCCACAGCCGTGGTTGCGCGGGATGCCTACCCCTGCGGCTGCACCCTCCGTACCTTCCGCGAAAAAGTTCGAGCTCTTTTGTGGTCATGTTCCATTCATGTTCGATGAGTTACTTAAGGTTTCAATCATCAGCATCACAACCTCGGAGAATACTAGTTGTGGTAACAAAGGACGGGCATCGATCTGGCAACAGAGAATCGCATGGCGAAGACTTGTCATTGATCTGTTGACAAAGAAAGGGATGTGTAAATCTCTTGCACGCGCGGCAGCGCGCGTCACGTTGGAGCGGTGCGCGATCGGCGCCTCCCGCGAAACCCAAAAAAAACGTTCCGAGAAGCCGCCGAAAACTTGCCCGGGAGGCCTCCTGGACCGAGCTCCGCGCTTTTTCACAACCGTTTTCATCGATTTTCACGGGTGCAGGTGTCCATCGGTTCCATCGATTTTCAACCGTTTTCATCGATTTTCACGGGTGCACGTGTCCAGTTCCGGTGCAGTCCGACACGGCCCCGATGTTACATCCGAAACGGCACCTGCGGGTGCAGGTGTCCCTCGATTTTACAACCGCTTCCAGCGATGTTCACGGGCGCAACGTGTCCAGTGCCGGTGCAGTCCGAAGCGGCCCCAGACGCCCTCGAGGTCGCTCGCAGACGGCCCAGGAGATTTCCAGCGCGGGGGCGCCGCTGCCCGCCCGTGGGCGCAGTGCAGATTACATTGGATGGCCTGCGATGTGTATACTTGCGTCGGGCATGCTCCTTTACAGGGGGAATACTTGAGTCGGGCATGTCCCTTTACAGGGGGAATGTTCAAATATATTCAAAAAATAGTACGGGGACGATTTGTGGACCATCTTTGAGTATTAGGTTCTTGTTTGTGATTTTGTATGGTTCGGCCAACATCCCCCTGTAGAGGGACACGCCCGACCTAAGTGTAGACCCTGAGGCGCCATGGCCGCCATTCGTTCGGCCTGCGGATCTGGAACGAACACGCCAGCGCGCGGGAACTGCGCGGCACGGCGACCGCTGATCTCGAGTGCCTGCAGAATGCGTCCAGGGCCGACAAGAGGGACCAAGTTGCCTTGCTCGTCGCGCTCGCCAACAGCAGCCGGGGCCGAGACGGGCCGCGGAATTCGAGCGCACAGCAGCGCGGCCCTCGCGTGCCTCCGTCCTCTCGCTGCGGGCAGGCGGCGTTAGTGGCGCGTCGTGAAGCGCGGTGTCGGCCCCTGGCCTCGCGCGCGCGCGGCGTTGGCGCTGCTCTTGCTTCGGGTCACGCTGACCAGCCCTTCGCCCGCGCGCAAAGCCATGCCCTTGCGGCGCGGCACGTGCAGGAGGCCGGCTCGCGCGCGCCGCGGTCGGGGCACTGCAAGCGACCCGGAGACCAGCGCCGAGCGGTCCGAGTGGGTCTGCGCGGCGTGGGCAGCGGCAGTGCCGCGCAAGTGTCCGAGCACCTGCGCGGGTGACACGTCGGGCTGTCGTTGTCGGTTCGCGTTCGCCCGAGCGGCCCTTGGCGCGTCGATCGAAAGGGCGATGCCGCCCTCGGCGGAAAGCCCAGGGGCACACTGGAACTGCGCGCCACGCGTGCGCCTCGATCATCTCCTGGCGAGCGTTGACGCGCCCGCGCTGGACTGCCCTGTGATCCCCGCGCCCAGCTGCGACGGTTTCCATCGGATTGCGCTTGCTGGAGGAGCTGATCGCGACTTCGGGCGGGCGCAAGGGGGGGGGGCGCGCATTTCTGCTGCGCTGCGGCGCTGGGCCCGTCTCCGGCGCGCGCCGGAGCTGGGGCCGGCGCCGCCCCAGCAGTCCGGGCGGTTTGCTCGAGACGAGCTGCTGCGCTTCAGGCTGCGCGAGAAAAGGAACCAACGCCGATGTGGGCTTTGGCGCGCGGATGTTGGCGCGAACAGTCGCCGACCACGCGCCGCGTGCACGTGGTCCGCTGCTGTGGCCACGCGCTAGCGGGGCGAGCTGCTTTCCCCGGCTTCGCCTGGCGCTCGCGTTCTGCACATTGCGGCGACAATCTGGCGCGCTGGCGTTTCTGGATGGGGAGAATACAGGCTATAAGCGCGGGGCGCTGATGAAGGAACCCTTTTCGTTGGGGAGGGGCTCGGTGTCCCTTGATTGTTTAACAGTTTGCCTCAGGTCTTCCTGAGGTTTTCCATGTGACATCGATGTTTACCTTATGAGAAAAAGGGGCCTCTAGGTCAACGCCCCGACTGTACTGCGCGCGTGATCCCAGGCGAGGGCACGCAGCAGCGAGCGCGCGCGGCCTCGCGGCACGATGCCACGGGGGCAAGCGCGCCCGTGCGCGCGGGAGATCTTGCGCGGTTGCAGAGATCTTGCGCGCGGGAGGTTGGAGGCGCCCGCGATCGCCGCGGCGTCGCGTGTGCCGATCCTGTAGGAGATCAGCCCCGCGTCGCAGGTCCCTCGCTCGTCTTGGCGCATCTGGAGTCGCGCGCGTGCGAGCGCGACGCCGCGGCCTCGGCCGAACAAAATCGCCGATCGATGACGGCAGTCCTGGCGGATCGCTCGCTGCGCTGCCGCGCTCGGCGCGTCCTGTTGCGGCGGGTGGGGGCGCCGCGCGCGCGCGCCGCGCGAAGCTCTGGGGTTCCTTGCGCCATTGGGCTTAAGTCGGGCCTGTCCCCCTACAGGGGGATTTTCGACGATAAATAAAAAAGACCACAAAACTAGAAATACCCCCCAAATAGTCAAATAATAGTCAGGAGATTATTGTGTGAGTATTTTTGACCTTTTTGGAGCATGTTGGGGGTATTTTTTTATTTTCCGTCGAAAATTCCCCTGTAGGGGGACACGCCCGACATAACACAGCGGATCTGTTCCACTCAGGTTCGACTCAGATTCGACTCAGATTCGCAGATTCGACTCAGGTTCGACACAGGTTCGACACAGGTTCGACTCAGGTTCGATGCAGCTTCGATGCAGCTCCGACGCACGAGTGGAGCGAGTGGCTCCAGGAAGGTCCCCAGAAGGAGCATCTAACGAGTTAGGACCCGCGCCCCAGGCGTTCCGCGCGGCGCCCCGGCGCGCGCGCGCGGCCTGGCCCGGCGCCGCCGGGCGCCGCCGCCCATTGCTGCGGGCTCGTCTGCCCGCCAGGTCTATGTCGGGCCTGTCCCCCTACAGGGGGATCTTCGACGAAAAATTATCCCGGCAAAGCAACCTAACAGCGATGTGTATAAGCATGTCTGGAAGCATTCCCCTTAAGATTCAGGTGAGAGTCCAGTTGTAGAATTCGGTTGTTCTCGCAATCGCAGTCGCATTCGCAATGACAGTCGCAGTGGCAACGGCCTTAGGATCCGATGGAATCCTAAGGATTCCTAGGGATTCCTAAGGCATCCTTAGGCAGCCTTAGGAATCCATAGGAATCCTTAGGAAACCTGATTCCTCGGGATTCCTAGGGATTCCTAAGGATTCCAGGGAATTCTAAGGATTCCGAAGGATCCGCCTGCCTCGACCTCAGCCTCAGCCTGCCTCAGCCTCAGCCTGCCTCAGCCTCAGCCTCAGCCTGCCTCGGCGTGCCTCAGCATCAGCCTCAGCCTCAGCCTCAGCCTGCCTCGGCTTGCCTCGGCCTCAGCCTCAGCCTGCCTCGGCCTCAGCCTCAGCCTCAGCCTGCCTCAGCCTCAGCCTCAGCCTGCCTCAGCCTCAGCCTGCATCAGCCGCAGCCTCGGCCTGCCTCAGCCGCAGCTTGCCTCAGCCACAGCCTCAGCCTCAGCCTCAGCCTGCTTCAGCTTCAGTCTCAGCCTCAGCCTGCCTCGGCTTGCCTCAGCCTCAGCCTCAGCCTGCCTCGGCCTTCAGCCTCAGCCTCAGCCTCAGCCTGCCTCAGCCTCAGCCTCAGCCTGCATCAGCCTCAGCCTCAGCCTGCCTCAGCCTCAGCCTCAGCCTCAGCCTCTCAGCCTCAGCCTGCCTCAGCCTCAGCCTCAGCCTCAGCCTCATCAGCCTCAGCCTGCCTCAGCCTCAGCCTGCCTCAGCCTCAGCCTGCCTCAGCCTCAGCCTCAGCCTGCCTCGGCGTGCCTCAGCCTCAGCCTCAGCCTGCCTCGGCCTCAGCCTGCATCAGCTCGGGCATTCAAAATATGGCACAGGACTGGTGTTCTGGGAACACGAAGAACACGAAGTGGCCTACAGTTGGCTCCGGGCATTCAACATGTGGCCTGGGAATGGTGTTCCTGGGAACACGAAGAACACGAAGTGGCCTACAGTTGGCTCCGGGCATTCCAAATGTGTGCCTGGGAGTTGTGTTCTGGGAGCGCGCAGAACGCGAAGTGGCCTACAGTTGGCTCCGGGCATTCAAAATATGGCCTGGGAATGGTGTCTGGGAAGACGAAGATCACGAAGTGGCTTACAGTTGGTTCCGGGCATTCAAAATGTGGCCCGGGAATGGTGTTCTGGGAATGGATTCCTGAGGATTTCTAAGGATTCCTGGGGCTGCCGGTTTTTTTACGGTTCCCGCATCCGGTTCCCGCCCAGACCCCCTGGGGCGTCAATATGTTCTCTTTTGACAGCACTAGAAACCTAACAGCAAAAGCTGTTAGGTAGTACATATTCAATAAGATAGTCAAACAAATAGTCTAGAAATAGTCCAGGGACAATGTTTCGAGTATTGTTGGACCTTGTTGGGCATTTTTTGGGGATTTTTTTTGATTTTTCGTCGAAAATCCCCCTGTAGGGGGACAGGCCCGACATAACGCCAGGTCCCGAGGGGGCCAGCGCGGAAACGCGCGGCTGCCTCGCGACCCCCGGAGGCACCCCAGGAGGGGAAAAGCACGCAGGCGCAAATGCTCCTCGATTCATCAGAAGCTACGGGGAGGGATGAATCAAGTGGAGGAAGACGAAAGCCCGGCAGACATGGGGAGATATGGGGATCTATTTGTGTGTCCTCGGGCTCCTTTAGTCCTGCGGGGTCCATGGTGGGTTTGCGGGGGGCCGCGCGCGCGCGGCGGCGTTGACGCGTCGCTCGCGCGCGCGCGGGGGTGCCGCCGAGCCGCGGCCGCGCCGGAGGCTCCGTGGCCTGCGACCGCCTCTCCACGCGCAGCGCGCGCTGCGCGGGAGGCGGAGGCGGAATCGGAGGTGGAGGCGGAGGCGGAGGAGGCGGAGGCGGAGGCGGAGGAGGCAAAGGAGGAAAAGGAGGAAGAGGAGGAAGAGGAGGAAGAGGAGGAGGAGGAGGAGGAGGAGGAGGAGGAGGGGGCTGCTTTTTCCCTGTGCGCCCGCCCACCGCCCGGCGCCTCCACGAGCGCTGCGCCCTTAGGGCGCCCCGCGCGCGGCCTGGCCAGGCGCCGCGGAGGGCCGCCGCCCGTCGCCGCGGGCGCGCGGGCCCGCCGGGCGTCAAGGGCGCGGCGTGTTGGCAGGTGCGGGCTCGCTGGTTAATTCACGCTTCGCGCGGCCCGCTTAGCTTCGACCGGAAGAGGTGCGCTCTCGACCCGCGAATCAAAAAAGTGTTGGCAGGCGCGGGGGCCCCGTGGGCCTCCCTGGGGGCGTCTGCGGCCGCGCTGGAGGCAGATGTATCCGGCTTGACAATCTTGGTTGTCTGCCCCGGCCGTTTTGGTTGCCCGTGGGAGCGTATCCGCCATGACTGTTACGAGGCACCGTGGTTTTGCATCGGCTTCGCACTGCAGTGCGAGACGTTCTATCTTTCTGGCCCCGATTGACACTGTTTTGCGCTGCGTGGCTTTGCCTTGTTTACCTGGCTCCGCAGTTTTCGACCACTTCCCCAACATCACAATCGTTTGCTGAACCATACTATTAATACTGTGTGAACGTGTCAGCTCCTACCATATAGATAGCACCACATAGTGTACACACCATGTATTGCACAATGTCTGTTTCACCGCCACGAGCTCACCACGTATGTTGCTTCACATGGATTGCGCAACGTCAGTAGCAGATCACATATGGCACCACATGCCTTGCACCTCGTATACTTCGCAACATCAATTGCACCACCTTGATTTCACCACGCATTGCATCGCAGACATGTGTTTACACATATTGCACAGCATTTGTGGTGATCTATCTAGTGTGCTACATCGGTTGTACCACAAAGATTGCAAAGCATACCCCGCGCACCGTATATTGCACAACTCAGGTTGCAACCAACAGATAGCACAACACAGATTGCACAATCTGGAGCGGACACACTACCTGTAGCACAACATACATTGCATGTCGCGAGTTGCACGGCATTGCAATACATAGCTCGCGCGACGCAGAGAGCTAGAAATACGCTGTTTGGGCCCCACGCTGACCAACACACATACATACCTATATATATGTATTGTTATATACATACATATATATACATATACGTATCAGAACACATGTGTGTATGCAGAGTTTGTGTGGGTGCTACCAGACAGCACTTGTCATTATACCACGCCTAAGCGTACCAGGGGGCACGATGGCTGATCTGCCTTCTCTTCCCTCCTCGTTCTCTGTCTTCTTTGTTCCCAGCTCAACCGTCATCCCATCACTCCACCCGCCAACCTCCGTGGGCTGCACCCCCTCCTTTCTCGCCCTCGGGTCCTCACTCTTCCGCGGCCTCCCTCATCCTCCTCCCGCTCCTGCTGCTCCTGCTCCTGCTGCTGTGCCTCCTCGTCCCCCTCCTCCTCCTCCTCCTCCTCCTCCTCCTCCTCCTCCTCCTCCTCCCGCTCCTCCTCCTCCTCGTCCTCCTCCCGCTCCTCCTCCTCCGGCTCCCCCTCCTCATCCTCCTCATCCTCCTCCTCCTCCTTCTCCTCCTCCTCCTCCTCCTCCTCCTGCTCCTGCCCGTTGCCAGGAGATGACCCACGACCTCGAGATGAATTTCAACAAGAGAGCGGCGGCCAGCCAATGAGTGGGCCGTGAGGGAGGCGGAGGGGGGTAATCGCAGTAAACAAGGTGGGGAAGCGACGGGGAGTGGGGGGCATGAAGTGGCAGGCAGGGGAGCGTGGAAAGGGACAGGGGTAGGGGGAGGGGATGGTGACATCAGGAAAAGGGGAGGGAGATAAGGGGGATGCGAGGGACTGGGGAAGAAAAATGAGGGGGACGGGGGGAGGCACATCGGGCGGGAGCGGGGGGGGATACGGGAAGCTGGAGAGGGGTGGGGCTGAAAGCATGCGGGGCCAGCCCTCGTCAAACGTGTTGTCCTGTCAATCCTGCGGATCCGCTCCCGCTGCGATGACATATTGAGCCCCCCGCAGAGCGGCAGTCACGATGGCCCCCCCGAGGGTTAGTCTATTGCGTGTGCCGACTGGGCCCGCTTTGGAGCTCCCGTGTGGCCTCGCTGGAGCACTCTCGGACTCTACGGGCTTCTGTTTGGGTCTCTTGGGGTCATCGTCGCGTGTCCCTTGATGGATCGGACGGTGGCCTGGATGTGTCTTGGGGTCGTCAGGGGAGCGGCCTTGGACCGTCCTGGAGCCATCGCGGGGCCGTCTTAGAGGCAACCCGAGGAGGAGGAGGAGGAGGAGGAGGAGGAGGAGGATTTGGAATAGGAGGAAGAGGAGGAGGAGGAGGAGGAGGAGGAGGAGGAGGAGGAGGAAGGTGGAGGAGGAGGAGAGCTTCTGAGCCCAATTCGCTGCCACCTCGAAGGCCTCCTGGGCCGTCGACCGTCTGGGAGGCTCCTGTGGAGAGCCCTGCCCGCCGCGCTGGATTTCTCTGTCCGCTGGCGGGTGTCACGGCGGACCCGGAGCCCCCAGAGGACCTCGTCCAGAGGAGGAAGAGGTACCTTTGCCTTTCCTCGTTGTCCCCTTCTTGGGCCTCCTGGGCGGCCCCCAGGGGACCTCGTTCAGAGGAGGAAGAGATACCTCTACCTTTCCTCGTTGTCTTAAGTCGGGCATGTCCCCCTACAGGGGGATTCTCGACGAAGAATGAGAAGTACCCCGAACATAATCAACAGATAGTCCAAAAATAGTCTGGGGATTATGTTTTGAGTATTTTCTGACCTTTTTGGTGTATTTTGGGGGCATTTTTGATTTTTCGTCGAAAATCCACCTGTAGGGGGACAGGACCGACCTAATCGTTGTCCCCTTCTTGGGCCTCCTGGGCGGCCCTCGTCGCCACCGCTTGGTTGCGCTTGTCAGAACGCACCCCAGCGGAGGTCCGGGGAGTCGCGGTGATTATCGGTGCCCTTCTGGTTTCCTCAATCGTGCCCTGCGCGATGGGGGAAAAGGGGAGCTGTACACACTGGAGGAGGAGGAGGTGGCGCATGAGCAAAATGATGACCAGCAGGAGGAGGAGGAGGAGGAAGAGAACGCAGGGAGGACGAGGAGGAGGAGGAGGAGGATGCAGGGAGGAGGAGGAGGAGGAGGAGGAGGAGGCGGAGGAGGAGGAGGAAGAAGCGGAGGAGAAGGAGGATGATGCACAGCGGCAGGGGCAGGAGCACCAGGAGCGGGAGGAGCAGGAGGACCACGGGAACGGGGAGAAGGGGAATGGAGTTGTGGAAGACGATCAACGGGAGGAGGCATGTTGCCACATACTTTCCATATGCCCTAACATGTCAAGCTATGTTTCTAGAGTGCTAACCATGTTTTAAACGCCTTTCGAACACATTTAATACATGCGGAAGACATGTACAAGACATGTCGAATTCAATGATAGAATGGTTCGAATGTCCATTGTCGTGGCATCCACAAGAATGGAGTGGG
The DNA here is from genome assembly GCA_963575745.1 of Prorocentrum cordatum. Taxonomy (NCBI): domain Eukaryota; class Dinophyceae; order Prorocentrales; family Prorocentraceae; genus Prorocentrum; species Prorocentrum cordatum. Next base: position 36,588 of record CAUYUJ010000749.1, on the reverse strand, counting down.
GCGACAACGACGACTGATGATTCGGATCCAACATTGAAGCCCGCTTTGTAGCAATAACGCCCCTAGTAGCGACCAGAGCACAGCGTTGATCCTGTAATGAGGCCAACGTTGCAGCTCGAGCACAAGGAAATTCCGCAAACGGTCCGAACGAAAGTCACATGTTGTGCGCTCAGGGCAGTACGTGGTAGAACAGCTGCCCCGCTCCGAGGAGGCCTGGGGAGAGAGGACAGCAGGATTGACATTGCGCAACTGTCAATGCTGCGTATTCCTCCTCCTGCTCCCCTTTTCCGCCCTCGCCAGCCACGGGGCAGGACGAGCAGGGAGAGCAGGAGCAACAAGGGTGCCCAGAACATCCAGAGCTGGCCTGGGCAAGCCACGACGGCGACGGGAGCCGAGGCGAGGAGGGCCGCGCGCACCACTCACGAAGGCCCCGAGAGGGGCCAAGCGAAGGGGGCGATGGGGGCACCGAATGGCCGAGCGATGCGGGCATGGCGCGGGCGGCGAGGGCGTCAGCTCGAACGGGCGCAGCACACTTAAGCAGGAGCATCGGGTCGAGCAGCTCTCGGCGGCGAGGTCCTAGTCCTACCCTCGCCGCTCAACGGGTCGGGCAACTCCACTCAATGGACCGCGGGGTGAGGGTTCGGAGTCCGTCGTCGGGGACGGGTCGAGATCCCACCCCCATGCCCCCCATCGGACTAGGAGAATCGACGGTTCGTGGGGCAGGGTTCGGACGCCGCCACGTACGCTTGCCGAGGGTGCCCTTGCACCCTTGCCTCTTCGGGCCCTATTCGGTCGCTTCCCCTGGCCAGCCCCGCCCCCCCGTCGAGATGGCTTCAGCTTGGACGTCCAAGCGCCCTGCACCCTTACTGTGCATCCTCGTGGTCCGCACGCGCGGCAGGAAGCGGAGGCGGTCGAGGCAGAGGAGGCAGAGGGAGGCGCGGCGCGGGTGAGGTTCGCGGCTGCCGAGAGGCGCCAAGGCCCCCCACGGCGCCCAACGCGTCGACCAATCTTCCATCCTCGACCTCCTCTCTCTCCTCCTCCTCCTCCTCCTCCTCCTCCTCCTCCTCCTCCTCCTCCTCCTCCTCCTCCTCCTCCTCCTGCTCTTCCTCCCCCTCCTCCTGCTCCTCATCCTCCTCCTCCTCGTCCTCCTCCCTCATCCTCCTCCTTCTCCTCCTTGGATCGCCGTGATCCCAAGGCGGAGGCCCCGAAACGGTGCGGTGACCACCGTGTGGCGAGTCAGTGGGGATCCCTTGCGACCGCACGGTTTCGGGACTGGGGTCGTTCTCCGAGGACGTCTCGGGCGACGGTGTCCTCCAAAAGGTCCCGCAACCGTGCGATGGCTCCCCTCCGCAAGGATCGCGCCCTTCGGCAAGGAGGACACGGCCAAGGAGCTGCAGGACCACGCGGCCAAGACGCAGGACACGCTGGTGGACGCGGTGGAGAACGCCGAGGCAGGGCGCGGTAGCGGCGGGCCGCGCAGCGGGAGGCTCCTCCTCCTCCTCCTCCTCCTCCTCCTCCTCCTCCTCCTCCTGGGTGGGCGTGGGTCAGAGCAGGGTGCGCGTCGATCCGTCAGATCTTATTCAATCCCGATACTCGGAGACAACTCACGGCATACACATGAATTGTTGGCCCTCCGCGCGGATTTCTTGGCTCTGCGCCGGGGACCCCCTGGCGGCGCCTCCAGCGCCGCCCCTGGCGCACTCCGCGCGCCAGGGAGTGGGGTCAAGCGCAGATCCGAGAAGTCCGCGCGGAGCGCAACAAGTTTATTTTTGTGTGGGTACCTCTGCTTGGAGATTCCAGCTGGCTCGCTTCGGTTCGATCGCCAGCGGCCCTGTCTTCGGGCGTCGCCGCTGGGCCTCGGCGGTTTTCTCCAGCGGACAACTGCGCGTAAAAACTGCTGTCGTCAGGCCGCGCGTCAGCGCTCTAGATTTTCAATGCAGCGTGCCGCGCTGGCGGCCCGGAGGCCTCCGCCTTGGGATCATGGTGATCCAAGGAGGAGAAGGAGGAGGATGAGGGAGGAGGAGGAGGAGGAGGAGGAGCAGGAGCAGGAGCAGGAGGAGGGGGAGGAAGAGCATGAGGAGGAGGAGGAGGAGGAGGAGGAGGAGGAGGAGGAGGGGGTCAGGTCGCTCTGCCAGCCCGCGTGAGACCCGTTTTTGATCGTCGCCAAGCTGCCTCGCTTCGACTCGTTGCCGGTGTCCCTTTCTTTGGGCGTTGCCGCCGGGAGCCTCGGCGGTTTTGTCTCCAGCCTCGGGACAGGCTCGTGGAGGACGACCAATGGAGAGGACGCATGTTGCCAAATCATTTCCAGATGTCTAAAACATGGGTTAAACATGTTTGAAATACGTAGCACCCCGCAATTGCGGATAAGAGTGAGGGGGCGGGCGCAGGCGACGCGGGCGTCGTCGAGCTGGCGGACTTCGTGGCCCCCACCTTCCCTGCCGATGGCGCTCTCCTCCTCCTCCTCCTCCTCCTCCTCCTCCTCCTCCTTCTCCTCTTCCTCGTCCTCGTCCTCGTCCTCATCGTCATCGTCATCCTCCTCCTCCTCCTGTTCGTCCTCGTCCTCCCTCTCCCCCCTCGTCCTTCCCTCATCGTCCTCCCATCTTCGTACTCCCCCTCATCGGCCTCCATCGTCGTCTTCCCATTGTCGTCCATCCTCCTCCTCCTCCCCCTCCTCCCCCTCCTCGTCCCCCTCTTCCTCCCCTTCCTCCGCCTCCTTCCCCTCCTCGTCCTCCTGCTCCTCCTCCTCTTTCTCCACATAATCCTTACATCCTCTCTTCTTCCGCGTCCTCCTCGTCCGCTGTTTACTCCTCCTGTCTCCCCCTCCTTTTCCCAAGATAACGGCAACGCTATCCTTTTTTCCACTTTATGCTCCCCGGCTTCTCTGATAAAAGGCAACTCGCCAGGGCAAAGTTGCTGGACGGGCTGGTGTGGATGCGCGGGGCTTGAAGAGGTCGTTGCGGGCTCAGACGGCATGCGAAAATCCGCCGCTGCGCTTGTGCGGCATTGATTTGTTCAGTGAACGTGGTTTGGGTCGCGGGTGGGTCGCGGGCTCTCCACGTCCATCTGGAAGGAATGCAAAAGCAGCCCGCCGCAGGCGCCGAATACATTAGTTTGTGCACTGACCGTGGTTCGGGTCGCGGGTGGGCCGCGGGTTCTCCACCGGGAACGACTGCAAACGATGCCCGCCGCAGGCGCCGAAAAATGTGGTTTGCACCCTGAGCGTGGTCGCGGGTGGGCCGCGGGCTCTTCACCTGAAACGAACGCAAAAGCTGCCCGCCGCAGGCGCCGAAAAATGTGGTTTGTACCCCGAACGTGGCTTGGGTCGCGGGTTGGTCGCGAGTTGGTCGCGGGGTGGGTCGCGGGCTCTCCAGCTGGAAGGGATGCAAAAAAAACCGCCGCCGGCGCCGAAAATGATGGTTTGTACCTTGAACGCGGTTGGGGTCGAAGGTGTGTCGCGGGGTGCGTCGCCGGCTGGGTCGCGGGCTGGGTCGCGGGTGGGTCGCGGGCGGGTCGCGGGTGGGTCGCGGGTGGGTCGCGGGGTGGGTCGCCGGGTGGGTCGCGGGGTGGGTCGCGGGTGGGTCGCGGGTGGGTCGCGGGTGGGTCGCGGGCTGGGTCGCGGGGTGGGTCGCGGGTGGGTCGCGGGGAGGGGTGCGGGTGGGACGACGACAACAAACACCAACAACAACAACAACAACCACAACAACAACAACAACAGCAGCAGCAGCAACATCAGCCGCAGCAGCAGCAACACCAACAACAACCACAAACAACAAATAACAACAACAACAACAACAACAACAACAACAACAACAACAACAAACAACAACAACAACAATAACAATAACAATAACAATAACAATAACAACAACAATAACAATAACAATAACAATAACAATAACAATAACAATAACAATAACAACAACAACAACAACAACACCACCAACAACAACAACGACGACGACGACAACAACAACAACAACGATAATCCGCACCGCGGAATCCCACTTCAGCCACGCACCCAGGGACAGTGAATGACCGTTCGGCCCCCTTACTCTGATGTAGAACCAAAAACATGTTTCATGCATGTTTAGAACATACGTTACACATGTTGAACACATGTTTACTTAACTGATGGGGTTGTTAGAGTGTCCATTGCCATGGCATCCGCAAGGACAGGCGGTGGTTCAGCAGCTGCGCGCCGCCGAGGGTGCGCTCTTTTTGGGGGCGGGCGGGCGCCGGCTTCCGCAACGGTGGCTTTTCTCGGGAGCCTTGAGACGGGGGTCAATACAGACGGGGGTCAGCCGGGGCACCAGATCCTGCAGGATCCTGCGAAGACCCCGTCTGGCTGACCGGGGTCAGCGAGGCGCTCGTGGCCGCGAGGCGGCCGCGCCTATTGGCTGACCCGGGTCTGCGAAGACCTGCGGTGCAGTTTTTGCTCTTGCATTGCAGTTTTTGGTTTCTTGCTGACCCGGGTCTGGATTGACCCGGGTCAGAAGATCCCCGATTCTCAGAGCCGAGGTTGGACCTGGATGGGCCCCCCAGGGGAAGCGGATATCGGGCAACGGTGCAGTCAACCCGCACAGTGAGGATGGGCAACCCTCGAGTCAGCGTCGATTTGGCCTCGGTCGGCCTCGATGTGGCGTCGATCTAGCGTCGACTTGGCGTCGAGGGGCGCCGATTCCCCATAGCGCGAAAAAGAAACAACGCCATTAAAAACATAAACGTTTTTGCGCTCCACGCGGATTTCTTGGATCCGCGTTGGGAACCCCCGGCGGCGCCTCCAGCGCCGCCCCGAGGGGGGTCCAGCGCAGATCCAAACAATCCGCGTGGACCTCCAACAGTTGATGTTTATGCCGGTCTTTCTTCCTCTAGTAGTACGGATGTGCAACCTTCCAAAAAGGTACCCTTGCATCTTTGTCTTTTCGGTCCATCCTTGGCCACTTTCGATGGCCGCGCCCCGCTCGACAAGCTTTGAGTTGAGCGTCCAAGGCCCTTGCATCCTTATCGCGCATCCCCATAATTCGGGCCGACTGTAAGGGCCGATCCGATGCGGCGAGATGCGGGCATGGCGCTGCTGCGCATCCTGGCGCGGCCGACCCGGCTCGATGCCGATTCCGTGCCGATGCACCCGGATCCGACGCGCGTCCCGGTCCGATCCGACGTGTGTTCCCGACATGATGTTGGCTGGCCCTGCAGAGCGAGAGGGAGGAGGAGGAGGAGGAGGAGGCGGAGGAGGAGGCGGAGGTGGAGGAGGAGGAGGAGGAGGAGGGGAGGAGAGGAGGAGTAGGAGGAGGAGGAGGAGGAGAGGGGAGGGGAGGAGGAGGAGGAGGCGGAGGAGGAGGAGAGGAGGAGGAGGAGAGGAGAGGAAGAGGAGGAGGGAGAACGGAGGAGAGGAGGGACGGGACGAAGGAGAGGCGGGCGGGAGGGGGAGGGAGGGAGCGAGGGAGGGAGGGAGGGAGGGAGGGAGTGATGCGCAGAGGGAGTGATGCGGCGGACCCCCCGTGGCCGCGCGCCTGGGAGGAGGGTCCGGCGCCGATCCGTGGAATCCTCGCGGGCCCGCGGGGCGCGCTGGCTGGCGTGGGGAGGGGTGCGGAGAGCGTGCATGGGCTGCGGAAGGGGGCTGGCACCGCGCCGTGCCAGGACGGAATTGAGGACGGGGGGGGGGACGCGAAATAAAGCGGTCGGAGCGGAGGGTGCGCTCGGCTGGCCGTTGGGGACGGAAGGGCGGCGAAGACGAGGGGGGCGCTGGGGACCGAGCTGGAGCTGGGGACCGAGCTGAGGGCGGGGAGAGGGGGTGCGACGCGACGCGGAATGAAATGATCGGGGCGGAGGGGGCACTGGGCGGGGGGTCCTCTGGGGCGCGGGGGGGCACTGGGGAGGGGGGGCGACGCGACGCGGAGGACAGCAATCGGGAGGACGCGAGGGGCCGCTGGTGAACGCCGGGGGGGGACGGGAGGGGGGGGTGGCGGGGGTCGGGGAGGGGGGTGCCACGCGACGCGGAGTAAAGCGATCGGCGCGGGGGAAATTTGGGGAACGTTGGGGAGGAGGGGAGACGACGCAGGGCAAAGTTGCGGGGCCGAGGGCGAAGGGGGCAACGCTGGACAGGGGGAGGCGACGCCACGCGGAAGCAAGTCGTCGGGGCGGAGGGGGCGCTGGGCCGCTAGGGAACGCCGGGGAAAGGAGGGGAGGAGGGGCGGGGGCAGGGCAAGGAGGGGAGGATAATGACATGGTCGGGGCAGAGGGGGGCACTGGGCGGGGTTCCATTGGGGCTCGGGGTAACGGAGAGGGCGGTGCGACGCGACGCGAGAAAAAGTCGTCGGGGCGGAGGGGGCACTGGGTTGTTGGGGGGCGCCGGGGAGGGAGTGGCGGGGGCGGGGGGGGCGCGGTGCGACGCGATGCGGAATAACATGGCCGGGGCGGGGAAGCGCGACGCGGAATGAAGTCGTCGGGGCGGAGGGGGCACTGGGCCTGGGAGGGAGGTGCGGTGGCGTGGGCGGGGAGGGGGATGCGACGCGACGCGCAATGTGGTGGTCGGGGCGCGGTGGATACTGGGCGGAGCTTCGATTGAGGCGCAAGCGCAAGGGAACGCTGGGGAGGGTGGATTGGGTGCGACGGGGGCACTGGGCGGGGTTCCACTGGGACGCGGGGGGCGCAGGGGAGGGAGGGCGACGCGACGCGGAGTAAAATGGTCGAGGCGGAGGGGGCAATTGGGTCGTTTGGAAAGCCCCGTGGAGGGGGCGGCGGGGGCCGGGAATCAAATTGTCGGGGGGGGGAAGCCACTGGGCGGAGGTTGCGTTAGGCCGTTGGGGCACGCTGGGTGGGTTGTGTGGGGGGGCGGGGAGGGGGGCGGAGGGGGCACCGGGCGGAGATTCCCTTGGGCCTCTGGTGAAAGTTGGGTAGAGGAGAGGGGAGGAGGAGGAGGAGGAGGAGGAGGAGCAGGAGGAAGGAGAGGAGGAGGAGGAGGATGAGGAGAGGAGGAGAGGAACGGGGGGCGCGTGCGACGCGAAACGAAATAATCGGGGCGGAGGGGGCACTTGGCGGAGGTTCCACTGAACCACTGGGGCTGGGGAGGGGGCGGAGGGGGGCAGGGGGTGGGGGGGCGGGTGCGGCGCGACGCGGAATATAATGGTCGGGGCGGAGGGGGCTCTGGGCAGAAGTTCCATTGGGCCGAAGGGGAACGCTGGGGAGAGGAGGGGGGGGCGGGCAGGAGGGGGGAGGGAGCGGTGCGACGCGGAATAAAATTGCCGAGGCGGAGGGCGGAAGTTCCACTGGGCCTTTGGGGAACGCTGGGGAGAGGAAGGGAGGGTGCGGTGCGCGACGCGGTTTAAAGTCGTCCGGACGGAGGGGTCATTTGGCTGCTGGGGAACGCTGAGGTGGCGGTGGCGGGGGCAGGGAGGGAAAGGGGAGGGCGGAGAAGGAGTTGGAGGGGGCGGGGAGGGGAGCCAGGCGCGGCGCGACGCGGAATAAATTGGTCGAGGCGGGAGGGGCACTGGGCAGAGGTCCCACTGGGCCACTTGGGAACGCTGTGGAAGGGGTACGAGAGGCGGCGGGGCAGGAGGGGGTGCGGTGCGACGCGGAAGAACGTGGTCGGGGCTCTAGACACCCTGTGCAAGAGAATAAAGCAGCAGAGCACGACGGGATTTGGCCAACTCTTTGTGGTAGCCGGTGTCTGCGAGCCCGCGCGTTTCCGTTCCCTCTCGGGCTGTCCAGCCCAGCGAGGGCTGTGCTCGAGACCAGGGGTGCCGCAACGGAGGCAGGAGTTGGCCCCTTGTTGAGTAGTGTCAGCAGACAAGGGAAGGCAGCCCAACACCTCACCAGTGGAACAGCTCGCACCGTGACCGCTGCACGCGCACCAGCGGCCTGCAGCTGCCGGCCGCGGCGAAGCCGGCAGCAGGGAGGCCTCTCGTGCCCCTCTCAATTCCCCTTCCTCGCCAGCCTCCGCCACTTTTTACCCGCGGTTGGAACTTTGAGCTGGGTGCTTCCGGCCTGCCAGGGGTGGTGGCGAGCGAGCGACGGCGCCAGAGGCGATAAGGGGGGCGGCACGTGGAGGCGGAGGACTGATGCGACGCGTCGCTCTCGCGCAGCTCCAGCAGCAGAGAGCGGCATTCCTCACATTCATTTTCGTTGGGCCTTCCTGTGCTTGTACGACATGTCCTCCATAGCGAAACTGGAGGACTTGGGAGAGGGAGAGCCCGCCACAAAAACTAGACACAGGCACCCTCCACTAGACTGTGCCTGGGCATCGGGGGAGGTTGGCGGTGCGTAAATCACCAGCGAGAACCAGCGATTTGATTCACGGGGAGCTGCACGCAAAATTCAGCGGTGGCTGTCTGTGTATATATATGTATATATCCGTGGCCTAGAGAGGGAGAGGAGTCGCCACACTTCCTCTCCAACGAGGGGATTGGGGCGACCACGGCGGGCCCCGCGGCCGGACCTTCTGTCTTGAGGCGGCGGGCATTGTCCGTCACGGGCTGTGTGCGGCGCTTGGTGCGCTGGCCAATCATCGTGCGGTTCTTGGTGTTGACCGTCGGCATCCATTTCTTCCTCCAGGGCACGCGCAGTGAGCTGGCGTCGAAGGAGAGACTGCCCCTCAGCCGCACCAGGAGGAGGGGCACGAGCACGACGATTGCGCAATGCTGCAGGAGGTCGCTCAGCGGCTCGCTTCCCGATGGATCCCGCACTTCCTCCACGACAACCCAATGCGTGATCTCCCAGCTACACTGGAGACAGTGGTGTATGCCGTGTGTCCGTGACCCGTTGCTGCTGCCGGCCTTGAGCCACGTTTTCACGGGCGTGGGCATTGGCGAGTGCATCTTTCTCTCCTCCAGCGGATGGCCGAGGGCTTGTGCGAGGAGGACTGGAACAAAGGGCAGCACAGGCGCACGGCACTCATCGGCGCCATCTTTGCGCAACCTGAGGAGGCGGCGCGGAAGCGGACGGAGGATGCCGAAAGAGTAACACGAGCGATTCAGGGGATTTCGCCCTCGCATCGCGCTCGCGCCTCACGAGCGCACGGCACTCGGGCCAAACATCAAAGTGCTCCCTTCGACAAACGATGATCGCATCAGCAGTTGCGGCAGCGGCCGGTCAGGCACGCGATGGCCCGGCGGGCCGGCGGGGCCGAGCGGCAATGGGCACAGCGCGGCGGAGGTGAGCAAGGAGTGCGTGCCGGAGCGGCTGGGCAGCCCCACGCGTCAACAGGGGCTCGATCAAGGACCTGGGCACGCTGCTCAAGATGGCGCAAGGAACGAGGCATTCGCTCAACCCAGCCGCTCGGGGGAGCGGTCCGTACTCACGACGGAGATCATCATGCCAATGAGGAAGAAGAGGGCGAGCGTCGACGAGAGATGGAGGACGACACGGCAAACGCGGCTAGCGCGTTGAAGAGCGGCCCGCCGCTGGAGGACGGGGGCAGGATCAAGTGCACGGCCTGCGGCAAAGCGGGCCGTGAGGGGCAGAGTGGCGGGAGGGGCATCGGGACGCGGAACGCTGGAGTCGTGCAGATTTGGGCACTTGAATTGTTGCGCCTCGCCTTCTCGTCCCTTCCTTGTCCTCACCTCCTCGAGGGCTACTCGCGCCCCGTTTAGCTCTTGACCGGAAGGGGCCCGCTCCCGTCCCGCAGACCAACAAAGTCCTCACCTCCTCGACACTTCCTCCCCTTCCATTCCCTGCCCTCCCCGCCCTCTTCTGGAGGCCGGCAAGGAGACACAGGAGCGAGAGCGAGGAGGAACGGAAGGGATGAGGAGGGAGGGCAGACGCTGCGACGGCAAGGGAGGGGAGAAACGAGTTGGTGAGGAAGACGCACGCACAGTCGGCGCCACGCCAACATGCTCAGACATACTATATGAGCGTCGCCCCCCCCCCCCCCAGGGGCGACGCGCGTGGTATATGCGTCGTGGCGGGCGCTTTCTGGCCACACCGCTCGGGAAACGACATAATGCAAGATGTGTGTATATATATATATACACATATTTATCATATATATAATATATATATATATATTTGTATATATATATATAATATGTATTACATATTATAAATATGTATTCGGAGGTGGATGGACCTCCTACCCTGACACGTCGATTGAGGAATTGGCCGTTTTCGGTTCGCGAGAGGGCGTCGCGCGGCCGGTCATTTTTGCGGGTCCAGGTCCGTCGGTTTCGGTCCAGGCCGTTTCTCATAAGGACGTGTACTATACTAAAGGGAGGTTTGTCCACCGCCGAATATATATATATATAATATATAATAAAATATAAATGTTATATGTATATATATATATATATATATATATATATATATTCGGGTCGATATTCGGGTCGGATGCGCGCCTCCAATGAGGACATCTAGAATCAGTATGTCCCTGTGCGTCCCGGACAGTCCCGACCTCGACATGGGGATCCTTTTGGGCTCTGGCAGGGGCCCCGGCTCTGCGGGCCGCTCCCCGGATGTGAGGGCTGGACCTCCTGCGTGGCCGCGGCTCGCCGTGGCCAGAGAGGCCCCCTCGCTCCTCACTGTTCAGTCGGGCCTGCGCCTTACCACAGGAGGGATATCCAAGAATGGTCAAGAAATAGTCTCCAGAATTGTTTTTTCCTTTTTATTACATGTTTGAGCATTGTTTCGGTATGTTTGTATTTCTCGTCCAAAATCCCCCCGTAGGGGGACGGACAGGCCCGACCTAACCTTACGAAGGGTTCTTCTGCTGGTGGCACGACGACTGCAAGCGGAGCAAGAGGGCGGGGGGCGGAGGGAGAGCCGAAGGCCAGGCGGCCGGGAAGGACAGCACGCAGGGGGATCGGAAGCCTCGAGACGGGGGTCAATGCAAACGGGGGTCAGCCAGGGCACCGGATCCTGCAGGATCCTGCGAAGACCCCCTCTGGCTGACCCGGGTCAGCGAGCCGCTCGTGGCCGCGAGGCGGCCGCGCATAATTATTGGCTGACCCGGGTTTGCGAAGACTTGCGTTGCATTTTTGTTTCCCCTGCGTTGCAGTTTTTTGGTTTCCTGCTGACCCGGGTCTGGATTGACCCGGGTCAGAAGATCCCCGAAGCACGAGTCGTGACGTTATAGTCAAGGCGTTGAAACAGGGGCCGTTCCATAGGTTTAGGTTTAAGTCGGGCCTGTCCCTCTACAGGGGGGATATTCAAAAGCAGTCAGAAAATAGTCTAGGGACTATGTTTTGAGTATTCTTTGACAATTTGGGGGTACGTTTTGACTATTTCTTATTTTTCGTCCAAAACCATCCTGTAGGGGGACACGCCGGCGGGCCGCGCGGGCGTAGGTCGCAGAGATCAAGCGGGCGGTGTTCCGTGCGCTGACGCGCTTGCGCGCGGCGACGATCAAGGAGTTCGACACCATCGCCCGGAGGGGCGGGCGGAGCCTGCTCTCAAGGGAGGGAAAGCCACCCAGGCAGGAGGAGGGAGGAGGAGGAGGAGGGAGGAGGGGGAGGGAGGAGGAGGAGGAGGAGGAGGAGGAGGAGGGGAGGAGGAGGAGGGAGAGGACGAGGGATGAGGAGGAGGCGGCGGAGGAAGAGGAGGGCAGAGGAGGAGGAGAGGGAGGAGAAGGGAGGAGGAGGAGGAGGAGGCCCCGGGGCGTTTACGGAACAGCTCTGCCCTGTTTGATTCCTTCTTTGGGCGCGCTCACCAGACGGCTTCGCGTGTCGGGGTGGTCATTTTTGGGGTCTACTTTCTGCCCTGTATTCTCTCAAGAGGCAAAGAAGCACGCAGACACAATCAATCATCGACTCCCAGGAAGATGTGGGAACTTATGGGAGTTGGGGGGAAGACGGAAACCAAGAACATGTCGGAACATAGGGAGAATCCTGCTAGTTGCGTCTTTTTATTTGTGCGTCCCTGGGCCCCCTTCATCTGGGCCCCTTTCATTACCAGCCTGGAACATATCCCTATCCCTATGTTTGACATCACCTCACCTCGATGCCGATCTTAAGGATTCCCTCAGTTTTTGAGGGCCTATCCCTAAGATTGTCCTCGCTTTCTGCTCGCCCATCTTAGGGATAGGGATACGTTCGAGGCTGGTTGTTTCATTCTCCTCGGGGGAGGAGCCGGGGGGGGCGCCGACACCGCCGCGCCACCACAGCGGGGTGCACGTCGGCGTCCTTGTCGGAGCGCGTCCTGGGGGAGGTCCGGGGAGCAGCGGCGCAGGCAGCAAGCAGTTCAAGGGGGGGAAAGCACACAGACACAAGTAATCGTCGATTCCCCAGGAAATATGTGAAAATATGGGAAGTGGGGGGGAAGAGAAACCCAGAAAATATATGAACATCTAGGGGATCTGTTGATTTGGGTATATTTATTTGCGTGTCCCAGGGCACCTTCAATCAAGCAGTGGCGGAGCGTCCTGGACTGCTCTCAGGCCCACCAAGGCATGCTCTAAGAGCTTGCTGTGGCATCTGCGAGATGTTCTTAGACCATTTCTGCTGAGTCTGGCCTGTTGTAACACCTCGGGCTTCTGTTCTCAGAACACTGCTTTGTGATTCGAACACGTTCGGGTTTGAGAACATATCGTGGTAGGCCTAGAGGAATGCCGGGACGGTCGGTCCCTGCTCAAAGGTACCTTTGTGTCTCCTCCCCTTCCTCGCAGGAGCAGGGTGCCTTCCTCGCAGCTGCCTCTGCGTCGTGTGGCCTCGTGGCCACAGCTCGACCGCCTGCAAGATGCTCAGAGGAGGAGGAGGAGGAGGAGGAGGAGGAGGAGGAGGTTGAGGAGGAAAAGGTACGGATATTCACAGGAGCAAGAGGTCTTGATAATGATACGTTTCAAACTTTCCAAGGTTTCCAGGATTCCGCAGATTTCCAAGTGTTCACACGGGCTCCAGAAACGAGCGGCCGTCGTGGTTCGGCGGAAGCCCGCAAAGGCGAGAATGCTAAAACCATGGGAAGCACAGAAACGACAATCAATGAGTTTGACCTCCTGGAGGTCCTCTTGTCACCCTCTTGGGGCATTTTGGGGACGGCCTTGGCCATCTTGGGCCGTTTTGGGTGCATCTCGGGCCGTCTTGGAGACATCTTGGGGCCATATTGGGCTCTCCTGGGGCCATCTTGGGCTCTCTTGGGGCCATCTTTGCGTCTTCGAGGCATCTTGGAGGCCATCTGCTAGGCCATCTTAGACGTCTTGGAGACGAGTTGTTCCAGCTTTTCTGCGGCCTTGCATGCCTATCCGGGTGGCCGGCGGGTTGGGCCGAGACCCGAGTGGCCCTCCGTGCACCCGTGGCACGCACAGTGGGCGGTGGCCTTCGGCCCAACCCGACACCGCCCTGGTCTCGTGGACAAGACGCACGAGGCCTCGCAGAGGTCTCTAGAGGCATCTCTAGAGGTCTCCTAGGCGATGCGGCGCGATCCTCCGACCCCATCTACTCGGACCCGATCTTACCAGCCATCCCTATCCCTAAGACTTACACGCTAAAAGGCGATGACAATCTTAGGGATTCGTCCTCAAAAAAAAAGGAACCCCTAAGATTGGCATCGTGATGAGGAGATACCCAGCATTGGGATAGGGATATGTTCCAGGCTGGTAACTATCTGGGAGGCCCACATACTCGGAGGCACGTTTGCCTCTACCTGTGATCAGTGCCGAACCGAAAGGGGGCTGCGCAGGCCGCCCCAGCGCCGGCGCTCCGCCGTCGCGGCCCCCTGAGGGGCCCGCCCCCGCGAGCCGCCCGCCCCGGAGCGCTGTGCGCACGCAGGTCCCGCGCGGGCGGGCGGAGGGCGTCGGTTTCGTGGGCCGATCTCGTGCTGATGCCGTTCTGCAGCCGCGGCGGAGCGAGGGCTGAACGAGGGAAACCGAGGAGGCGAGGAGTGGGGGGGGAGGGAGGAGGAGGGTCAGGGATGGGGAGGGGGGGGGATCAGGTGGGGAGAAAGATAAGTTACCCCCTCCCCGCCCGCAAGCCGTCTCGCTCACTCCCACCCGCCCTCCCAACACATACTTAGCACCCGAGTCTGGCCCGAGCCTCAGCATATTCAGCAGTCGTCTTGGGATGGGGAGCTACTGGGGGCCAATCCGACGCCGCCGCCGCCGCCTCCGCCGCCGCCGCCGCCGCCGCCGCCGCGCCGCCGCCGCCGCCGCCGCCGCCGCCGCAGCGCTGCCCCGCCGCCGCCGCCGCCGCCGCCGCCGCCCTCCCCGCCGCCCCCGCAGCCAAACCGCCGCCGCAGCCGCCGCGCCAAGCCACCGCGCACTTGTCGCCGCAGCCGATGCCGCCGCCCCCGCCGTCCCCCGCCGCCGCCGCCGCCGCCGCCCGCCGCCGCCGCCGCAGCCCCCCGCAGCCGCCGCAGCCGCCAGCCGCCGCCATGTTATTCTGTCTGTTTTGAGTGACAGGGAACGGTGGGTGGGGGGGGGGTGGGGGGGGGGCGGGGGGGGGGGGGGGGGGGGGGGGGAGGGGGCCGCATCGGGTTGGCTGCGCATGTTCCGAATTTGATGGCAAAGTGTGGTTTGTATTGTTTTTTTACAAGGGATGGTGGGGGGGGGGTCGGCATGGACTCGGGTTGGCCCCCAGTCGCCTGGGGGAGGGGGTGTTTATTAATAGGGAAAAAAGAATGAAAATGCAGGAGGGCGGGGGGCACGGGAGCACGGGGGGGGATCGGGAGGAGGAGGAACGAGGAGGAGGGGGGGAGGGAAGAGGAGGATGAGGAAGGAGTAGGAGGAGGAGGAGGAGGAGGAGAAGGACGGGGAGAAGGAGGACGCGGAGGAGAGAGAGAGGAGGAGGAAGAGAGGAGGAAGAGGAGGAGGAAGAGTAGACGAAGGAGGAGAGGGAGGGGCGGGGGAGGAGGAAGGGGAAGACGAGGACGAGGAGGAGGGAGGAGGGAGGGAGGAGGGAGGAGGAGGAAGAGATGAGGATGCGGCCCGAGGGAGAAGGAGGAGGGCGAGGAGGAGGAGGAGGAGGAGGAGGAGGAAGACGAGGAGGGCGAGGGAGGACGCGGGGCGGGGCGGGCCGGGCGGCAGGCTGGAGACCCAGGCGATCGACGCGTACAACGACGCCCACCACTACCGGAGGGGGGGGGGGGCGGGCGGGCGGGGCGGGCGGCCTCGCCTCGCCGCCCTCGCCGCCCTCGCCTCCGCTCGCCTCGCGCTGCGCTTGGATGGGCCCAGGGGCACGCAAAGAAACCCGCCCAGATCCCAATAATATGGTGTTAAGTTTCCCCATAGTTACCCAATACAACTCTTGCCCGCAAGTATGTTTCCTGGTCGAGTACACATTTACCCAGACATGTGCTTAATAGAGATATCCAACATCTACGCAACATTTACCCAACATGCCTTCTTACCAAAAGAGATAAACATAACAAACAAACAGCGCGCAAACCCCAATAGTTTTAACTTGTTTCCAATATTTGCCCTGGATTCCCACTCATGTCCCATATTTTCTGGAGTTTCGCGTCGTCCCCCCCCCGCTTCGTAGATCTTCCATTATTTTCGAGGAAGTCGCCGAGAAGACTGTGCGTGTGTGTGTTTTGTTCCCTCCCTGATCCTTGAGCACCCCAAGAGACCCCAAAGACCCCCAAGAGGCACGGGGAGGCCCCCAGAGACATCCAAGAGGCTCCCGGGAAGCTCCCAGGAGGCCCCGAGAGTGTCCCCAGGGGCTCCTCCCAACTCCCTTCTCCCTCCTCCCAACTCTCTCCTCCCTCCTCCCTCCCCCTCCAACCCTTTCCCGCTGCAGCGCCGCCCTCATTTCCGCGCTTCGGTCATTCAAGATCGTGCTCCCGCTACAGCGCGGGCCTCGTTCCCGCGCTTCCGGATGGCACTGAGCAGTCGAATGCACCCACATCGGGCAGGCATTGTGCGGAGGACATGGAGCCGGCGATCCTGACAGGCCCTGTCTTTCAGACGGGCCACTTACCCTCCAAGTCTCGATGATCCGCAGGACGTGTGTTAGCCCAATGCGTGTTTACCCCCTTCAGCCTAATCAGTGGATTGGTACATCGCCTTGGTCGTGTCGAAGGTCCTCGATGGACAAACACACAATGGGACTAGCACTCTTTCTGAGGATCATCGAGATTCCTTTGGAGCCGGGCAACGGCATTCAATACGATGTTGTGCTGTGCACCGCTGTGCACCGGCATGCGTTGCGTTGCTATGTTTTGTGAGATGCAGCGCTTCCTGTGCGCAACCGCGGCCCCCGCCAGAATAATCGCAGGCCCACGGGGCGGATCGAAGTGGAGAGAATGCTTGCGGTGGCGTGTGCAGAGAGGGCTCGGGACGGGAGGGCTCACGGTCGGACCGAGGCATTTGACCGAGGTCGGCTCGTGGAGGGTGCCCCAATGTTCTCTGTGTATCTGTCGGGCGTTCTTGCGCAACCTGGGGGAGGGTGCCCTCGGATGTTCTTCAGCCTGGCCGTCGGAGGGTCTCTCATGATCTTGGAGGGTGCTCTTCTGTCCCAGGTCCGGCCTCATGAGGAGAGGGCTCTGGACGGGAGGGCGTATTGCAGCCTCGCCCGTGCACCCTGTTTTTTTGTCCGTTCCCTCCAATCCGCCTCCTCCTCCCCCCTTCTCATTCCCTTCCTCCCCTTCTCTCCCTGCTCCGCCCCCTCCTCCCCCTCCTGCCTCTCCTTCCCATCCTCCTCTTAGGATTGCTGGGATGTGAAGTTCAGCACCGGCGCTGATACATCCGTGGTCGAACAACCGCCTAATCTAGCACACATCCTCCTTAATCGTGCTTCATCACGGGCCGGATCCAGCTGAATGGCTCTTCAGTCTGGCCTGATAGCCCCAGATCGTTCTTACGAAGACCTCCCAGAAGTTGCTCGTTCACCCCTCCTGCGAGCTTGCGGCGGGTATCACATTCGGATGGAGCTTGCATGCTCCTGCAAATCTTGTAGTGACGGATATATGGTATGATTGAGAGGACGCATACAGGGTTTATGATATGTAAAGATGCAGTGTTTCACCATGGTCTCACACGCTTATCACTTTCCAGATGCTTCGGCCCCACCATGCAGCACCCGTGCGGGGCAAGACGCAGGCCGTGTCCGTCCGTGTGTCATGCTTGGCCTCATCCTCTCTTCTCGGCGGCGAGGGAGAGGGGCAATTGAGAAGGAGGAGGCCGTCTTGGACTGCGGCGGGGCTTCTCAGAAGCCTTCTGGCAGTCCGAGAAGTTTTTTTCGGCGTCTTCAGGCAAGGCTTACACAATTTCTCAGAAGGCCCGAGGCCTTCCGAGCCTTCTGAGAAGGCCCGCCCCCTCTCACTCCCCCCCTGGGCTCTCCGCCCATCCTCGTCTCTCTCGCGCCTCCTCCCCCTGCTCCGCTGCCTCAAAGCGCCGCCTCGGCCGCATCCCGCGGCCTTACCGGCGGCGCCTGTAGAACGAAAAAAGCATTCGTGCCCCCACCCTTGCACAGGCGCTCGACGACGACGACGACTGACGATGACAACTGACGACGACTGACGACGACTGGCGACGACGACGACGACGACGACGAAGACGGCGACGACGTCGCGATCCAAAATCTACAGTGGCACGAGTTTTCGAAGCACAGGGTTTCTCGAGCTGGCTCAGAGATGTCGCAGTCCAGCCTCATCCTGACCGCGCAGCCTGGCCGAGCCCAGAAAGTGCAGGCCGACTTAGCCCAGGACGCATCCGAGCCTTGCCCAGTCCTGACTCCTGGCGTGGCGAGGACGAGGGTGAATCCCTCCCAGAGCGTCCTTGAGCGCTCTCGGAGCTTTCCGGAACGCCCTGCTCCGAGAAGGCCGCGGCGCCCGAGACATCTTCCAGAACCCCCGGATCTCAGAGATTCTCGACAGATCCTCAGCCGACGTTATCTTCGCCCTGTCGGGGGTGGATGGAACCCCCACCCCGACACGTCGATTAGTGAATTGCCCGTTTTCGGTTGTCGAGAGGGCCCCGCGGCCGTCGTTTTCCAGGCTGGCGCCCGCCAGGTGTGGGCCCGAGGCCGTTTTCATTAGACCACGTTTTGCTGAAGGGGGTGCTGTCCGTCCCCGATCCTGGCTTCGTCGTGTTCCCTTCCCCCGGTTTCCCCCCTCGCCCCCGGCCGCCCCTCCCCCTCTCGCGCCGCCCCCGCGGCCTCCTGCGCTCGTCCCCCGCCCGTCGGCAGCGCATGACGTGGGAGCCCTGCATCCCATCGCCGTTGCTCGCTTAGAGCACAGCGGCGTCGCCTGGCGTGTGGTAATCGGTGAGCGCCGATTCGGCGTCGATGGGCGTCGACTCAGCGTCGATGGACGTCGATTTGGCGTCGATGAGCGTCGACTTAGCGTCGATGAGCGTCGATTCCCCAGGGCCGACAAGACGGCATGAGAGGATCCCATGAGTTGCCACCGAACTACGGTCAACCCGCACAATAAGGATGGGCAGCCTTACCTAGGGTACCCTTGCATCCTTGCCCCTTCCCCTCATCCTTGGCCACTTCCGTTGGCCGCGCCCTGCTCGCAAAGTTTCGAAGTGGGTGTCCAAGGCCCTTGCATTAAGTCGGGCCTGTCCCTGTACAGGAGGAATGCTCAAACATAGTAAACAATGATGCTTGATATTGTTTCACTTTTTCGTCCGAATTCCGCCTGTAGCGGGACACGCCCGATCCAACCCCTTGCATCCTTCTCGCGCAGCCTTCACTAAACGGGTCGACTGTATCCCCCTGCCGTCGTCTCCCGAGGCCCGGGAGCCCCCCTGCCCCCAAGCGGGCGCCAGCGGCGGGGCAGGGCCGAGAACCCGCTGGCGCACCTGCACGAGGACGAGGCGGGGGCCGCGGGGCCCCATGGAATAGGGGAACAACAAGTGGCATAAACATAACAATTCGGAGGTCCGCGCGGATTTCTCGGATCGGCGCTGGACCCCCCTCCATGGCGCGCGGAGCGCGCCAGAGGCGGCGCCGGAGGCGCCGCCGGGGGGCCCCAGCGCCGATCCGACAAATCCGCGCGGACCTCCGTTTTTATGTTTATGCCACTTTTTGTTCCCCTATGGAAGCGCAGCGGCAGGCAGGGAGGACACCGGTGGAGGGGGGCTCAGATGCGAGAGTCTCTGGAACGAGATTCGGAGGGGGAGAGGGTACCCGTACCTCTATCCTTGCCTCGTTGTCCTTTTGGTTGGTCCTCCTGGGCGGCCCTTGTCGCCGCCGCTGGGTTCGTCTCCAAATTCTGGTCAGAACGCACCTGGGCGAGAACCGGAGAGTAGCGCTATTGGTACCTTTTGGTTTCCCCACCTGGACCTTTCGGCTGGCCTCTCAGGGCCCAGGGCGCAGAGGATGCCGTTGAGTTGATCTCGAGAGTCAGAGCAGCTACAGAGCTCTTCAGTAACTGGTTCGGGGGGCGCGACCCGCCTGTGTCCTGCCAAGCCTTGCTCCTCTTCCACCCCCTCCCAGACGGGAGGAAGTCAGCGATCAGAGGAGGACGGGGGGAGCAGGAAAGGAGGTAGACAGGAGGAAAGATACGGAGGTGGACCTGCGATCGGAGCAGCAAAGAGGGAGGAGAAGGGCAGGAGTGGCGGGGGAATGAAGGAAGGAAGAAGGCGAGGATGAGGAGGAGAAGAAGGAGGAGGAGGAAGACGAGGAGGAGGAGGACGAGTTGGAGGAGGAGGAGGATTTTTTTTTGACATCCACTACTGCCAAGCCACACTCTCTGGGGGGACGGCGCCTCCCCCCAGAGGAGGGGGCAGGGCTGGGTGGCGCCTCCTGCCACTTTCGCCACCAGCCCTGCCCCACCGCTGACGTCACGGCAACTGCGGGGGGACTCACGCCGAGACGGCTGCCAGTCCCGCAGTGCCGAGGAAACAGCGGGAAAAAACTAACGCCACGGCGCGGGCTCCACACGAAGCTCGGATTTCGACGGATGCCGACCCTTACAAATAGCATTGAAAGTCTCGGTCTTCTTACGCGTCGGTGGCTGACATCGCTGAGCTAAGACAGACAGTCAGGAAGGAGCCATCAGAAACGAGCAGCGATATGGCATGGTGCCCGAGCGCTCTCAGGGATGGGCCGTCCAGCTTCGATTCATTCGAGCAAGAACCTGGCGGCGGTATCGAGCGTCCTTTGCGCACGATCAAACAGTGCTGGCAACGCCAGAAAGCAAATCCGAAATACCCCTCGCGCTTCTCCCACGTCCAAGCATGGGGCCGCGAGGGAGGAGCAGGTTCGACGGGAGGGCGCTCCCAGTAGCAGTCGGTCAAATCCAACGGCGGCCACGCTGGCAGCAGCTTCGCTGCGAGCTTGCAGACCGCCTTGGCTATCTTAATTTGCCATTGCAGCCGGCTCTCCTCGGCCTCCGACGGACGGGGGTGGAGTCCAGCACCCTGCTTGGCGGCACGATCCGCCAGGTCATTCCCGAGGCGCCTCCAGCGCTCCAGGGAGGATATGCCCGCTTCGTGCGGGTCTTTGTGGGCATCGACTTTGACGACCGACTGGACCGACGACACCCCAAGACGATACATCATCATCAGCCCCGCGAACGGGCGGCGATAGCTCAGCTGCGAACTCTTGTCCCCAGCACAAGCAGAGACCACGTTCAAGCAGTCGCTATAAAAAGTTGACAGGCGAGGCTGCGTCGAGCAGCTGGGCGCGCTGTGGCGGGCCGCGCGGCCGAACAAGCCGCCTCCCCTCTGCTCTTCATCTGCCCCATCATTCCCGTTCCCCTTGCCTACTTCCTGCTCCTCCTCCTCCTCCTCCTCCTCCTCCTCCTCCTCCTCCTCCTCCGCCTCCGCCTCCGCCTCCTCGTCGTCCTCGTTCCTCCCTTCTCCTCCTCCTCCTCCCACCCCCCCCACCTCCTCCACCTCCCTCCCCCGCTCCCTCTCCTATCCTCCTCACTCCTCCTCCACCACACTGCTCCTCCTCCTCTATCCTTTTTTCTCCTCCTCCTCTCCGCCTCATCCTCCTCCTTCTCTGCTCCTCCTCCTCCTCCTCCTCCTCCTCCTCCTCCTCCTCCTCCTCCGCCTCTTCTTCCTCCCGCTCCTCCTCCTTCTCCTCCTCCTCCTTCTCCTCCTTCTCCTCCTCCTCTTCCTTCTCCACATCCTCTTCCTCCCCTTTCTCCTCCTCATGGTTTCTCCTCATCTTCCTCCTCCTCCTGCTCCTCTTCCTCCTCCTCCTCATCCTCTTCCTCCTCCGCCTCCTCCTCCTCCTCCTCAGCTGTGTGGCTCTTTGTCACCTCGACTCGCGATGTTGGTCATACGCTTTGTGTGGCGAGGCGGGCGGAGTTTTTCAGTATCAGCATGGGCTGAGGGAGTGAACAACGTTGCCGTATCTGGTTTATTCTGGGATGTGGCTTGTTGGAGGTACTCATTTACGGCATCCACGTGTTCCGTAAGCTTCAGCCGTCAGGCCTTATGGTCATGCCCTTCGATCTGTTTCTCTCAGCGCTGGCATATCCAGTGTTCGTCGTCGAGTCCTTCCTTTTCGCCGCGGGCTCGGAGAAGGTCAGCGTCAAGTGTGATTCGCTTCGCGATAGATCCAATCCCATCCAATCCAACTCCCTCCCTCCCTCCCTCCCTCCCTCCCTCCCTCCCCCTCCTCCTCGTCCTCCTCCTCCTCCTCCTCTTCCTCCTCCTCCACCTCCTCCGTCCCCCTTTCCACCCCCTCCTCCTCCTCCACCTCTTCCTCCTCCTCCTCCTCCTTCCTCCTCCTCCCTTCCTCTCTCATCCTAACCTCCGTACAATCCTCCTTCCCCCCCTCCTACCTCCTCCCCCTTCCCACCTCCTTCTCCTCTCCTCATCCCCATCCCCCCCTCTCCTCCTCCGCCTCCTCCTCCCCCTCCTCCCTTCTCCTCCTCCTCCTCCTTTTTGTTGTCCCTCCTCGTCGTTCTCATCGTTCTCTCCTCCTCCTCCTCCTGCGCCTT
Organism: Prorocentrum cordatum; assembly: GCA_963575745.1. Taxonomy (NCBI): domain Eukaryota; class Dinophyceae; order Prorocentrales; family Prorocentraceae; genus Prorocentrum; species Prorocentrum cordatum. The sequence goes on along the minus strand of CAUYUJ010000749.1, from coordinate 14,820 downwards.
CCCCCCCTCCTCCTCCTCCTCATCCCCCTCCTCAGACGGTAATCGTCCTCCTCGCCCTCCTCGTCTCCTCTCCTCCTCCTCTTCCTCCTCCTCCTCCTCCTCCTCCACTCCCTCCTCCTCCTCCTCTTCTCGTTCGTGTCCTCACTCATCCTCATTCCTGTTGAATGTCCACCTGCCGCCTCTCCTCCTCCTCGTTTCTTTCCTCCTCAGTCCGCCTTTTCTTCCTCCTCTCCTCCCTCCTCCGCCCCCCTCATCACCCTCCTCCTCTCCTCCTCCTCCCTGCTTCCTCCTCCTCCTCATCCTTCTCCTCCCCCTCCCCCTCCCCCCTCCCTCTCCTCTCATCGTCCTCCTCCTCCTCCTCCTCCTCCTCCTCCTCCTCCTCCTCTTCCTCATCCTACTCCGCCTCCTCATCCTCATCCTCTTTCTCCTCCTCCCCATCATCATCATCATCAGCATCAGCACCATCATTGTCAGCGTCATCATCATCATCATCATCATCACCAGCATCGTCATTATCATCATCCTCATCATCGTCATCATCACCATCACCACCACCATCATCGCCATCATCATCAACATCATCCTCCTCCTCATCATCATCATCATCGCCATCTTCATCGCCATCTTAAGCGTCAGCTTCATCCTCACCATCACCATCCGCAGCAACATCATCATCATTATTACATCACCACCATCATCATCATCATCATCCGCATCAGCATCGTCATCATCATCATCACCACCATCACCATCATCATCCTCGTTATCCTCCTCGTCCTGCTCCTCCTCTTGCTCCTCCTCCGCCCCCTCCTCCTTCTTCTCCTCCTCCTCCGCCGTTCCCCCTTCCTCCTCCTCCTCCGCCTCCTCCTCATCCTCCACCTCCCCCTCCTCCTCCTCCTCCTCCTCCTCCTCCTCTTCCTCTACCTTCTCCCCTCTCCCCCCCCCTCCTCCTCCTCCTCCTGCTCCTCCTCCTCCTCCTCCTCCGCATCCGCATCCGCATCCTGCTCCAGCCACCTCCCCTCCTTCTCCTCCTCCTCTCCTCCTCCTTCCTACTCCTTCCTCCTCCTGCCTGCCACCTCCTCCAACACCTCCACCCCCTATCCACAGACTCCTCCTGCTCCTCCACCCGCCTCCTCCTCCTCCATCACCACACTCTTCCTTCTCCCCCCACCCCCCCCTCCTGCTCCTCCTCCTCCTCCTCCTCCTCCTCTTCCTCCTCCTCCTCCTCCTCCTCCTCCTCCTCCTCCTCCTCCTCCTCCTTTGAGTACATTCACTCCTCCTCCTCCTCCTCCTCCTCCTCCTCCTCCTCCTCCTCCTCCTCCTCCTCCTCCTCCTCCTCCTCCCCCTCCTCCTCCTCCTCCTCCTTCGCCGCAACAGCGCCGCCGCAACAGCGCCGCCCCGCGCTCCGCCTCCGCCAGGCGCCCGTGGAGACGGACAAGCTCAAGTCCTTCCACTGAGCCGCCCCCCGCGCCCGCGGCTCGACAGGTGGTCGTGGACGCACGCGCCTGCGCCGCCCCCCGCGGGGGGGGGGGGCGGGAGCGTGCCCGCGCCCGCCGCGGAGAGCCCCGGGGGCAGGATTCCCGCAGCCGTGGCTGCGGCGGCCTCCTCGGGGTGCATCGCCATCACGTCGGTCCGCTGGCAATCTTCGCACGTTGTTGCCCTACCCATGTCCTCATCACCACCACCGTCAGCACTGGACTCATGAGGTTCGTCGTCGTCCTTATTTTTTGTCTCCATCTTCATCTCCGTCCGCATCTCCACGTCCATCGCCATTACCACCTTGCTAATCGTCGTAATCCGCATGCTGTTCCCTCGTCCACATTCTCATCGTTTTCCGTGCCCGAGGCCAGGACCTCGGGCAGGGACAACGACGAGAAAAATGACGAGGACGAATACTCCCCCCGCCCATGTTTGCCGCTTGCGTCCCTTCTAAATGCATGGTTGGCGTCGCCGACAGCGACGGACTGACATATTGCACGCCACAGCTGTATTGCGGCACTCGAGGTAAACCAGGATGCGCGACCCGTTTCTGTCAGCCAGTAGGTGATACCTGAGTGTGATCGCGAATCCCCCCGAGGCCTAATTTGGGACCAACGACTGGACGATCCAGATGACAAATTAGAACGTTTGCGAATCAATCAAGGGATCACTATAAATAGACTCACTCGGCAAAAGGCTGGTTATCACCCGAAGCGTTCACCACGAGATCACGAGACTGTGCCGCCTGTCTCGTGGGTGGTTGCACCAAAACGAAAAGCGAAACGATCAGGTTTTCCAAGAAGCAACATCCTGGAGAAGGGACAATCCGGGCCTAGTCCCCATGCTTCCCGCCATGCTTCACAAGGAATCGAACACAGAATCATCGAGACGGTTCCCTGAGACTCTTGGCATCGCTCGGACGTGTGCATTTTCCATCGGCGAGCGCTGTCGAGGAGCATCTTTGATCATTTGGCGGAAAACCACGCACGAAACCGAAAAGAACAGGGAATGGACGTTCGAGCGATGGCGAGGACTGCGTCAGCGGCTCCGCAGAATCTCAGCAAGCAGGCCCCAGCGCAAAGAGGCGCTTCGTGATCGGATGGCGGCGGCCGCAGGGGCCGCTCGCGCGCGACCGCGACCCACGCGCAGGCACACGAGGAGTGCTAGGCATCGCTCGGACTTGTGCATTTTTCCTTCGGCGAGGGCTATCGAGGAGCATCCTTGATCATTTGGCGAAACAACGACGCACGAAACCGGAAAAAAACACAGGGAATGGACGTCCGAGCGATGGCCAGAGTGGTCTGGCAGCAGTGCCCCGCCGAGGGCCCCGCCACCATCCTCAGACAACCAGGTCCGGCGTAATCGAGTCCGACTCCTCCGATGGCGCTGGCGTCCGGAGAGTTGTCAGTGAAGTCAGCACTTCGCCCTGCTATGACGACGCCGCGACCGAGCAGCGCTCGCGCGACGGTTCCGGGGTCCGTGGTCCTGGACCGTTGCCGGGGACGGGCGATCCTCAGCCAGCGGGTGCCGATGCCCGTGTCACCAGAGCCTCCGTGGCACGAGCTGCGTGAGCAGCTGGCCGCGGCCATGGCCGCGGTGCCAGACGCTGGCGAACAGGCGCAGTCAGGAGGGAAAAGACACGCAGACACAATTAATCGTCGATTCCCCAGAAAATCTGGTAGAATATGCAGAGGGCCGATGGCATCGGGGACGAGGCAGACCTCGTCGAGACGCCCGAGGGCACAGCGCCCGCGCCTGCCGCTCCAGCGGCGACCCCTGCCCGTGTGCGGCTCCGCGGTCGGCGCCTGCGGCAGACGTCGGACCCCGCCAGAGCACCCGCCGCTGAGCAGCCCTGGGATCAAAGCGGGCCTGCCCCTCTGCAGGAGGAGTATTCAAAAATAGTCAAAAGATAGTCTGGGGGCGACTTTGTCTAGCATGTTTGGCTATTTTGGGGCGTACTGGGGGTATGTTTTAAACTTATTCGTCCAAAATCCCTCCCTGTAGGGGGACAGGCCCGACCTATCCCTGGGAGGCCGTCAGCCTGTCAAGCACTTCCCGATTCGGGAAGCGCTCCGAGGCAGATGGCGCTCCAGATCACCAGGCGCGTTCCATTACTCGCAAGGTGCCTACTCGCAAGCGCCCGAAAAACACATGCCTGCTTCGATGCCATTTATCGAAGATCCCCCGCGGCGGATCCAGGCGATTTGCGAGTAGCTACTTTGCGAGTAGTGGAACGCGCTCGTCTACCACAGGAGACCCTTGCTGCCAGAGAAGGGGGGGGGGGGACACAGCGGACCTCGAGGCGGCTCCCGAGCCCCCGGGCGTCGCCAGCCTACCATTACGTCGGGCCTGTCCCCCTACAGGAGGAATATTCAAAACTAGTTTGCAAAAAATATATAGTCTGGGGACGATTTTTGATTTTTTTCGAGTAATTCTGGAGCATTGTTTGGGGTACTTTTTATTTTTCGTCCAAGACCCCCTGTAGGAGGACAGGCCCGACGTCAGCCTATCAGTCACCTCCCCACCCGGGATGCGTTCGAAGACAGACGGCATTCCGGAGGAACGCCCCGCTGCCAGATCTGGGGGGGGGGGGGGCGTTTTTTTGTTGCTTGGCATCGCTCGGACGCGTGAATTGTTCCCTCGGCGAGGACCCTCGAGGAGCAGCCTTGATCCTTCGGCGAAGAAGCCACGCACAGGGACTGGACGTCCGAGCGATGGCCAGGTCGGGGATTGCGTTCTTGAGTCGCTGCCCCCGCCGGCTCTGCCTCCAGGACGGTCGCGCGTGGAGAACTTGAATCGGACTGCAGCACACTCGCGGGAGCGGGCGCGGGACTCTAGGGCCCTTACCGGGCCTCGGGATCGTCAACAAAAACGATTCAGGATGAAAAGCTAGTCCCCTGGATGCAAAAACTTGTCCCCTCGAGGCATGCGAATCCCAGACCCCAGACCCCTCGAGGCATGAGAAAATCACGACTGGAGGGTTTTCCCTATTTTCGGCCTCTGTGGGGAAAACACACACGCACACACACACACACATACACACTGTGGGAAACAAACACACGTGGGAAAAAAACACGCACTGTGGGTAAACAACACACACTGCAGGACAAAACAACATACAACAAACACACAAGCACACACACACACACTGTGTGTGTGTGTGCGTGCGTGTGTGTGTGTGTGTGTGTGTGTGTGTGTGTGTGTGTGTGTGTGCGTGCGTGCGTGCGTGCGTGCGTGCGTGCGTGCGTGCGTGCGTGCGTGTGTGTGTGTGTGTGTGTTTTCCCACGTGTGTGTGTGTGTGTGTGGTTTTCCCACGTGTGTGTTTTTTCCCCCACGGGGCCTGTGCCGCGCGCTCGCTCGCGGGAGCGCCGCGCGGCACCGGCGCGCGGCGGGGCGAGCAGGACTCCGCCCGGGATCTTTCGGCGCCTTCGGCTCGGCACCCTCCCGCGCGTCGAGTTTTTTGGCGGCCAGGGGCTCCTCCTCCCCCTCCTCCTCCTCCTCCTCCTCCTCCTCCTCCTCCTCCTCCTCCTCTTGCCTGCCACTCCTCCCCCCCGCCTCCCCTTCTTCTCATCTTTCTCCTCCTCCTCCTCCTCCTCCTCCTCCTCCTCCTCCTCCTCGTCCTCATCCTCCTCCTCCAAGTGCGCGCCACTCCCTGAAGGCTGTTGCCCTGGCAAGCGCGCCAGTGCGCAAGAAGCCCGCGTGCCCCGTGAAAGCTGTCCTCTCTGCGTGAAGGGCTTCGTGCGGTCGAGCTCCTACTGTAATCGTCGTCGTCGTCCTCGTCGTCGTCGTCGTCGTTCATCGTCGTCGTCGTCGTTCATCGTGTTCGTCGTCGTCGTCGTCGTTCATCGTCGTCGTCCTCGTCGTCTTCCATGGTGGTTGCTCCTCGTCGTCGTCGCCGTCGTTCATCGTCGTTCCTCGTCATTCGTCGTCGTCGTCGTGCCCGGGTCCGAGTCCGACCCCTGCCTGGCCGGCCCCCGCGGCGATCCCCCGAGGACGCCCCGCGCGCGGCCGCTCGGCTCCGCGGGGAGGGGCCGCGCTCGCTGCGCGGGGCGGCGCCCCCGCGCGGCCCCGCGGGCCCTGCCCCGCGGCCCCCCCCCGGGCGGCGGCCATGGCGGCCCAGAGGTCCGCCCCGGGCCGCCGCGGCCCCAGCGCAACCTCGGGAGCGGAAAAGAGGGGGGTGATGGCCGGGGGGGGGGGATTTCATGGCGCGGGCCATGATTGTTCCTCAGATTTCGTGGCGCCTCTTCTTATTTTAGTGCGTCCCAGGCCCCCCCGCTGTGCTGCGCACATGCCGCCGGTCATGATTTGCACCACCCCCTCTCGGACACCCCTTGCTTGGCCGCTCCCGACAACCGGGGGGGTCATTCCTTCAGGGTTTGTGGGGATCGAGCCAGATAAATCTCGGGCCGGGCGAAAGGGGGGGATTGGGAGGGGGGGGTACGAAATCTGCTGCATGCAGCTGGTTTCGGCCCACCGAGGCGCCCACTCCTCGATACATAGATAGCCGCCTCCGGCGCCGGGAGGCGCCGGGAAAGTCAGCTACGTGAGCTGATTCTCAACCCCCCCCTTTGCTATCCCCCCCTTTCGCCGGGCCCGCAAAAATCGAGGCAAGTCCGGGTGAATCCAGATTTACTGATGTATGAATCCGGGTAAGGCCAGGTACACCCAGAGGTCTCCAGGGAAAGCTGGAGCAATGCGCGGCCGCTCCAGCAGGCCTCGAGGGACGGCAGAAGTCGTTAGGCCTTTAGCGAGCCATGGCTCGGGGGCGGCCAAGAGGGGGGTGATGACTACGGTTAAGACTCATATGAAGGACGCGCGGATGTCCTTGGGTACCCTCGCGTCCTTGCTTCTGCGGCCCGTCCTTCGCAGTTTTCACTGGACAGCCCTTCCAGGTGTTGGCAGTCCGCCGCCCAAAATGCGCCAACTTCGGCGTCCAACGCCCCTGCGTCCTTGCCGCCCGCCCTTCCTAGTTATAGATTTCGACTGTAGGGGGGCTGGGGATCTCATGGCGTGGGCCATGATATTTCTTCGGATTTCGCGGCGCCTCTCCTTCCTTCATGATGTCCCCGGCCCCTCCCTGGGCCGCGCACGCGCCACCGGCTGCGATTTGCGCCCCCCCCTTCTTGGGCGCCCCCTCCTTGGCCGCCCCCGAAGCTGGGGCCGCCCAGAGCTGGGGGGGGGGCTTGGCATCGATCGGGCTTGTGTGCATTTTTTTCTCGGCGAGGGCCATCGATTAGAGGAGGAAGAGGTACCCATATACCTCTACCCGTCGGTCGTTGAAAGTATGTATCTTGGTATTCTCAGATTTCAATATACTTTAAGCGCCTTCCTACTTCAATGATCGAGTGGCTTCACCTTTTTTCGTCCTCTCTAGGGGGCAGGCAGACACCCAATCTACCTTCACCGCCTTCCTACTTCATGTTTCTAGCCATGGCTACCCATTCCTTGTTTTCCTTTCTTTTTAGGCCTCCTGGGACGCCCTCGTCGCCACCGCTGGATGCGCCTCGGAATCCTGGTCAGAACGCCCCCCGGGAGAAGTCCTGGGAGTAGCGGTATCAGTACCTATTGGTCGGTTGTGCGAAGAGTACCCGCCCGAAAAACAGTAACGTGCACGGGGAGTGGACGCCCGAGCGATGGCAAGGGGGCGAATCGGGTCGGGCGAAAAGGGGGGTTTGGGAAAGGGGGGTTTACGAAATCTGCTGCATGTAGCTGGTTTCGGCCCACCGAGGGGCCCATTCCTCGATACATTGCCGCCTCTGGCGCCGGGAGGCGCCGGGAAAGTCAGCTACCTGAGCTGATTCTCAAACCCCCCCTTTGCTATCCCCCCCTTTCACCGGGCCCGAGCGGAGGGCGAGGATCGCCAGGGGTGGCAGCGGGCCCTGAGGTCTGGGCCGTCGTCGGGTTCCCGGGGCCCTCCACGGGCCCCGGCACCGTCAGAGAACACGGCTCAGGATGCTGCAGGACCCGTCCCGGGGGCAGGCTCCAGGGTCCAGGAGTCAGCTTCCTCCGGACCCGTTTCCTTCCTGCTACGAGGAGGGCGGAGACGACGAGGGTCTGCACGCCCGAAATGGGTACAGAAAGAGAATGGGTACAATGCCCAACAGGACTCGCTGTCCACGCCGCCACGGCCTGTGCCCATTCGAGACAGAAGGCCGCCTGCCCAGCAGCGGCCGCTGTTGGTTCGGGACAACATCTGCTGTTGAGCAGTGTGCCCATTCTTTCCGTGTTCATTTCGGGCGTGCAAAGATCAGCAGGAGCAAAAACACACACACAGACACAATCCACCGTCGAGTCCCAGGAAAATATGGGAAGCTATGGGGAGTGGGGGGGGAAGACGACAACCCAGAAAATATGCGAAAATATGGGGAATCCTTTTGTTGGTGTGTATTTATTTGTGTGTCCTGGGGGCCCTTCAAAAGAGGGTGCTCACCAGGGAGCAGGGCCCCCCTCTACGATCCGGGCGCTGCAGCTTCTGCACGACGGGCGTGATCGCCCGGGCCCGGCCCCAGGACCACCCCAGACAGACCAGGCTCGAACATTGATAGGCTCGGCATCGCTCGGACGTGTGCATTTTTCCTTCGGCGAGGACCATCGAGGAGCATCCTTGACCATTTGGCGAACAAACCACGCACGAAACCGAAAAAAACACAGGGAATGGACGTCCGAGCCATGGCGAGTAGGGGTCCAGGGCTGCGGTCGCCATTTTCCGTGATGTTGCAGCGTCGGATCTCAGGGCCAGACATGCTCGCGGTGTGGAGGGAGGATCACGAGATTTGGGTCGTTTTGGGCCTCTGGGGGCCCTCGTCGGGCCTCGGGGCCGTGAAAACAACGGCTCGCGATGACAATCTGGGCCCTGGGGACGGGCAAGGGCTGGTGCGGAGGCGAGGATAGCCGGACAGGTTCGACGTGGTGGCCCACCGCCAGTGGGTCCGTTAGCTTGGCCAGGGGCGACTGGGCGAGCATTGCCAGCGCATCTGTGCATATGGTCGCTGGTGTTGGTGGCAGTGTTTTTCGTCTGCTGATCATGTCGTTGCTCATATCGAATGCTTCCAGTAGGACCATGTGTAGGGGTACGGGTCAGATCCTACCAACCAGTCCCCTAGTGGGGGACGGGAGGAGGAGGGGAGAGGAGCGAGGAGTGACGGGAGGAGGAAGAGGTGGATGAGGGAGAGGATGAGGAGGAGTCGCCGGACGACGGGAGGAAGGAAGAGGAGGAGGAGGAGGAGGAGGAGGAGGAGGGTGGCCACGCTAGAGGAAGGGGAGGCTGATTACGTTCGAGGAGCAGGATGGCGGAAGGAGGAGGAGGAGGAGGCGGAGTATGAGGTGGAACTGCCGTAAAGCTTCAGGTCAAGGGGGGGAAAACCCGGACCCGATAATTGGCGTTTGCTAAACGGCCTTGGGCGTTTACTAAACAGCCCTGCATTGGTCGATTCCTCCTTTGGGTGCGTTTACTACACGGCTTCGCGTGTCGGCGTGACTCCTACAGGGTGGATTTGTTGCTCTCTATTGGGATTTTTGAGTCATCAGATCGGGGTCTTACCAACCTCCATCGGCACCAGCCGCAAATGGTGTGGGACAGCCTGCGAGACCCCCCGGCACCCGCAGGCTTTACGCCCAGCCTGAGGCGCATCGGCGCTGCACCGCAGTCCTCATCACCCTTCCGTTCCCGCCCTCCAGTTCGCGACGCTCAGGGCACTGCCCTGAGGCTCAGGAGGAGCTCTGAGCTTCAGGCCGCTCCATCGATCCTGGGTCGGGCAACCCCCTCGTGGCCCGGTCTCGCCGTGGCCAGGTCTGCCCCGTCGTCCCTTGTGTCAGTTTCCTGGAGGCAGCGTGAGGACTTGGGCGGGTGCACGCAGTCCAGTACCAGTATCAAGTTGCCAATATCAAGTTCTTGGCATCGCTCGGACATGTGCATTTTTTCTCGGCGAGAACCATCGAGGACCATCCTGGATCATCGAGCCCCCCAAAAAAAAACACGCACGAAACCGACAATTTGCACGGGAAATGGACGTCCGAGCGACTGCAAGAGTTGTGTCACCAGCGACGGCCCTCACGTCGGAGGGAGGGTGGAAGTGGGCGGGGGCAGTTGACGCGCTCGACACGGCCAATGGAGCCCCCGTGCTCATTCAAATTTGACCCGCATCCTCCTCCTTCTCAGGCCGTGCGCGGGAACAGCCGGGGCCCGTGGGCTCGCTCGACCTCGATAGCTTGACCTCCATTGTTCTCTGTTCCGCGCCGTCTTTCTCAATCTTCGTCGTTGTGCCGACGTTGACCGAACGATCGCCGCGCCTCCTCCTCCACCTTCGTCCGCCGCCCTCCTCCCCCTCCCCTTCCTCCTTCTCCTCCTCCTCCTCCTCCTTCTCCCCCTCCCCCTCCCCCTCCCCCTCCTCCTCCTCCTCCTCCTCCTCCTCCTCCGTTCTTTCGCCGTCCTTCGCCATCTTCGACTTTGCACCGACGTCGACCGAACGATGGCCGCGTCTCCTCTCCTCCTTCTCCTCCGTTTTCTCCTCCGTTCTCCTCCTCCTCCACCTCCGTCCTCAGCCTGCCTCTTCCCCCGCCCTCCTCCCCCCCCCCCTCCCCGCAGGTCGCGCAGCCGTGCCCGCCGCGGGCCCGGCAAGAAGGGCGCCCGGAAGAAGAAGAAAAAGGGCGAGGCGCGCCCGTCCGCCGCCACCCGCGCGTCCGCCTAGCAACGGAGACAGATAAACAGTAGCGATCCGCCTGAGCAACGCAACGCCACGAGGCGGTGGCCGCGCGCAGGCATCATCGTGGCAGTTGGGGGAGGCTGACCAGGACAACCAGCAGCACCCCCATCGGTCGTTGAAAGTGGGTGTTTTTGGGATTCCCAGAACCCAATCTACTGCCAGTGCCTTCCTACTTCAAGAATTTGTATGCTTTTCCTGCGTTTTGTTGCTCTCTGGGCGGCCCGGACCCAATCTACTCTGTCCGCCTTCCTACTTCATGCTTCTGCCTACTTCTTGCGACCGATGGGCAGCCGGCCCACCCTCAGAAGAGACTCCCTCCACTGGATCATCGCTACCACATCGCCTGAAACGAAGGCAGCACATCACCACCCACCAACCCACCCCAACCCAACCCGAAGGTCTCGATTTGCCCTCCATTTCCGGTTCGGGGGGGTCGGGGAACATCGAGAAAACACATGGAACCCGTACGCCCCCCAACCCGAAATTCGGGTCTTCGGGTTGGGTTGGGGTGGTCTGGTAGGTAGTCAGCACCCGCCTCGGCCGCCCCTGCGCGGGGCTCGCCCGCGCCCGCCCGCGGCGCCGCGTGCCCGACCCGCCCGCGGCGCGCCGAAGCCGCCGCGCGCGGCGCGCCACGCCGTCGGCCCGGGCGGCTCGCGGCGCGGCGGCGATCGTATCGCGCGGCCTGCCCGCGGCGCCCGCGGCGGGGGCGGGGCGCAGCGGCCGCGCGGCCTGCGGGCGCCTCGGGGAAGAGCAGAGGGAAGACGTGGCCCCACTGAGGTCCGCGTCTCTGCGCTGCGGGATCGGAGTTCCAGGCGGTTAGGTTCGATACGTCTGCAGAACCAACATAAACCCTTCTACCTAATGTTTGTGGCCCTCCCAACTTCGGTTCCCTCCCAACTGGTTAGGGGTCTACCTTTCGGTGAATCAGGAGATGGGCACCGACACCAAGACAGTGGGCTGCGTCCACCAGGGGAGGAGCACCAGCATCTCTTTCGGCCACCCGGAAAGCCCAAATCTTACCACCATCGCCGAGATCGGGATCTTCTTCCTTCAGTACCGCCGATACCGGTGCTGGTGCCGACCTCACGGACCCCCATGCTTCAGGGGCGGGGCAGGGGGGGGTCCGGGGCCGGGGCGCGGCTCGAAGAGCTGGCCAGGGTGGTGGTCCCAGTGCGATGGAAGTGGGTACGGAGGGAACGGTCGGGTGTCCCCAAACGGGGTGGTGACCACACCGTGCGGTGACTCGGTGGGGATTCGGGGTCACCGCACGGTTTTGGGCTCGAGTCCCTTTTCGAGGACGTCTCGGGCGACTGGGGCATCCGAGGTCCAATGAACCTGCGTTGACGGACCGTGCGGTGAGGTCTTGGGGGATTTCGAGGTCACCGCACGGTCTGTCACCGCACCGTTTCGGGACTCCCAAAACGAGCAACTACCAAGACGGGCATCCTCTCCCTGCCCATCTTGAACTCGAAGAAGAAAACATGCCACAGACATAACCTGTTGGCGCTCCGCGCGGATTTCTTGGATCCGCTCTGGGTCCCCCCGGCAGCGCCTCCGGCGCCGCCGCCAGCGCGCTGCGCGCGCCAGGGAGGGGGGTCCCGTTCGGGCGTGCCAGGCGTCCATGATTCCGAGGCGCAGCGAGTGGTGACCAGCATGCGTTCGAAAGGTTCGGGGGCGGCCAAGCGGGGGATGATGACTAGTCGGGGGGATATCATGGCGGGGGCCATGACACCTCCCAGATGTCATGAGGCCTATTCTTATTTCAATGCGTCCTCGACCCCCCCCTGGGCCGCGCACATGCCGCCGGCCATGATTTGCGAACCCCCCTCTCGGACGCCCCCCTCCTGGACGCCCCCGAAAGGTGCCCAAGGCTTCAAGAATGACTCGGATCTTCTGCTCTTCTGCTAGGGCCCCAGAAGCGAGGGCCGCAATATACTCCAGAAATTATGTGGAGCGTACAGCCAACCTGCATAGCAAGGACAGAGTGCGCTCGTGGCGCACGTCTCACTAAAAGGAGGGGCCTGGCTTCAACCCCACCCCCCTCCTTTGGAAACGGGTGCGGGGGGAGGCTTCCGCAGCTACCCCTCCCGTCCCACCCTTTTGTGGGCATCGTGTAGCCGGGGGGGGCCCTGGCTACAGGGGGGGGGGATGCTTGGAAGCTCCCCCCCCTTTGCCCCCCCCCCCCCCCCCATCTTGCTTTTCCAGCTGGAGGGCCCTGGCTGAAGGGGCGGTTCGGAGCTACTTCTCTTCTTTGGTTTTCGGCGCCCCGTTAGTTTGTGGCGTGCTTCTGATTTTCGGCGTCTCTTTGGTTGTCGGCGCCTCGTTGGTTTTCGGCGCCCCTTTTGCCTTTGGCGCCCCTTTGGTTTTCGGCGCTCCGTTGGTTTTCGGGCGCTTCTTTCGTGTTTGGCGCTCGTCTGGTTTTCAGCGCTCCTTTTGGTATTCTGCGCACCCTTTGGCTTTCGGCGCATCGTTGGTTGTCGGCGCCCTCTTGGGTTCCGGCGCATCTTTGTTGTCGACGCCCTTTTGGTTTTCGGCGCGACGCCCCTTTAGTTTTCGGCGAAGTTTTGGTTTTCGGCGCTTTTTGGTTTTCGGCGTCTCTTTGTTTTTCGGCGCCTCGTTGGTTTGCGGCGCGTCTTTTGTCTTTGGCGCCCCTTTGGTTTTCGGCGCTCCTTTGGTTTTCGGCGCTTCTTTCGTTTTCGGCGCTCCTTTGGTTTTCGGCGATCCTGTTGTTTTCGGCGCCCCTTTCGGTATTCTGCGCAACCTTTAGTTTTCGGCGCATAGTTAGTTGTCGGCGCCCTCTTGGACTCTGGCGCATCTTTGTGTTCCGCACCCTCTTGATTTTCGGCGCATCGTTGGTTGTGGACGCCCCTTTACATTTCGGCGTCGTTTTGGTTTTCGGCGCTCTTTGATTTTCGGCGTCTCTTATGTTCTCGGTGCTCTTTGGGTTTTTTGCGCTTCTTTCGTTTTCGGCGCTCGTCGGGTTTTCGGCGCTCCTGTTGTTTTCGGCGCCTTTTTTGGTATTCTGCACAACCTTTGGTTTTCGGCGCATAGTTGGTTTTCGGCGTTCTTTTTCGTATTCTGCGCAACCTGTGGTTTTCGGCGCATAGTTGGTTTTCGGCGTCTCTTTGGTTTTCGGCGCCTCGTTGGTTTTCGGCGCCCCTTGTGCTTTTGGCTCCCCTTTCGTATTCGTCGCTACTTTGGTTTTCGACGCTCGTCTGGTTCTCGGCGCTCCTTTGGTTTTCGGCGCCCCCGCACCCGTTCTGTTTTTGGCGCATCGTTTGTTTTCGGCGCCCTCTTGGGTTCCAGCGCATTTTGGTTTTCCGCGACCTATTGGTTTTCGGCGCCTCGTTGGTTTTCGACGTCCTTTTAGTTTGCGGCGCACCGTTTAGGTCCAGCTCTGCTGGCAGTGGATGGTGTGAGGAGGGAGGAGCGCGGGGAGAGAGGCTGGTCTGTCCTGCTCCTGCTCTTCCTCCCGAGGCGCTCCCCCTGTCCTCACTTAGATTTTCCCTCCGCCTCGATTTCCTCCTTCGTGTCCTCCTCTGCCTCCTCCTCCCGCCTCTTCCTCCCCTCTTCCTGGGGGGTTGGGGGGGGGGAATGGTAGGGTGGTGAGGGCATCGGAGGAGGGAGCAATGGCAGGCGAGGAATCGGGGCAGAACAGAGGGCATATGAGGGAGGGGGATGAAGAGGAAGGACTGGCGGAGGCGAGGGATGGGCGGTAGGGGAGGAGGAGGACGAGGGGGAGGAGGAGGGAGAGGAAGATAAGGAAGGTGGACTAGGGGAAGGAGGAGGGGGAGGCGAGGCAGATGAGGGAGAGGGAGGGGGAGGAAGAGGAAAGGCTGGCAGAGGCGAGGGATGGGAGGTGGGGGAACGAAGCTCGAAAAACATTTTTCGCCATCCTCCCTTTCCGTCGCCTCCTCTGCCTCCCCCTCCTTACCTGCGCCCTCTTTTGCCCCATCTCCTCCTGCCTCGTCCTCCTCATCATCATCATCCTCCTCCTCCATCTCCATTTTCTCCTCCTCCTCCTCCTCCACCTGCTCCTCCTCCTCCTCCTCCTCCTCCTCTTCCTCCTCCTCCTCCTCCTCCTTCTCCTCCTCCTCCTCCTCCCCTCCTCCTCCTCCTCCGCGCGAGCGCGCCAGGGGTCGGACAAGGATGCCGAGGGCGAGGGCGAGAAGGACGGCGGCACATCGTCCTCGGGCTCGTCCTCCAGGAGCCCCGCCGCTCGGCTCCTGCAGCACTCCCCGGTGGCGCCCCTCCCCACGCGGTGCGGTGACCGCACCGTGCGGTGAGTCGATGGAGACACGGGGTCACCACACCTCGGTCTTTACCTGTGCGAGAGCAGCCGAGGGGGGTGGGAAGTGGAGAAGAGGAGAAGACGGCAGCAGCCGCAGCAGAAGCAGCAGCAGCAGCAGCAGCAGCAGCAGCAGCAGCAGCAGCAGTTGCAGCAGCAACAGCAGCAGCAGCAGCAGCAGCAGCGGGAGGGGGGAGGAGTCGTCGACGTCGACGTCGACGTCGACGTCGTCGTCGACGTCGTCATGTGCAGCAGCAGCAGCAGCAGCAGCAGCAGCAGCAGCAGCAACAGCACGAAGTGCAGCACGCTGCCCGGCCGCCGCCTCGGCGCGCGCCCCGGCTGTGCGGGGCG
>CAUYUJ010000748.1:70129-109848 GCA_963575745.1 Prorocentrum cordatum | reverse complement strand
AATAATAATAATAATAATAATAATAATAATAATAATAATAATAATAATAATAATATTGATGATCATAATAATGATGATAATACTAATACTAGTAATAATATTATCAATAATAATAACAACAATAATAATAACAATAATAATAATAACAATAATACTAATAAGAAGCATACTCAGAAGCACAACACTAATCATACTAATAAGCATAAGCATAATAAGCAGCACACTAATACGAATAATAAGAAAAATCAGAATAAGCAGACGAATAAGAAGCATGATGAGAAGAATAAAACATGTTGAATACTAATGTGAATACTAAGACACATCATAATAATAATAACACTAATTATATGAATAAGAGTAATAAGAATACTTAGAATACGAATACTACTAATAAGAATGAGAAGACGAATAATACTAATAATAATGGTACTAATAATAAGAATAGTGACAAAAAATCAAAACATAATAATAGTACTAATAAGAATAATAATAATAAGGGGAATTAGAATAATAATAATAATAATAATAAAAATATTACTAATAATAATAATACTAATATTAATAATAGTCAGGAGAAGAAGAATAAGAAGAGGAGGAGGAGGAGGAGGAGGAGGAGAAGGAGAAGCAGGAGGAGGAGCAGGAGGAGGAGGAGGACTGCGTTGGCCCTCCTATTCTCCTGCGCCGCCCCTGCCTGCCCTCTGCGAGGGGCCGCTCCTCCGGGAAAGCCGGCACGCAGGGGCCGCTCGCTCGCCCTTGACGAGGGAGGTCTCGTTGGTTCCTAGGGGGGGTTCTCGCTTCGGGTTATTCAGGCGATCGCAAACATGGATTAAGGGGGCGTGGATTGGCGACGGGTCCCGTTTCCATGGGGAGTCGCGGATTTCCGCCGCCGAGCGAGGCGGCACCGGCCGCATTTTGGGGAGGGCACCTCCCCCGATCCGATTGTTTCAGCTTTGACCGCCGGCAAGAATTTCGAGCACCAAACAGGTACCGAAAGTGGAGAGTCTTCACGTGTCGGGCTCATGGAGGCGATACTCGTCGAGACGCTGTTTCGATTTTTTTTTCTTGGTGCTCGAATTTATATTTGGGATGAGGTCCTCAAGTGCGATGAAGCAACATAAGCCTCGGGATGCTTCCCAGTATCGACGAAGAGGAAACGCAATAACATAAACTTTTGGCGCTCCGCGCAGGTATCTTGGATCGGCGCCTGGGCCCCCAGGGCGGCGCCTCTGGCGCCGCCCCTGGCGCGCTCCGCGCGCCTGGGAAGGGGTCTGGCGCAGACTCAAAATACGCGCGGAGCGCCAACAAAGTTTCAGTTTATGGCGTTTGTTCTTCGAGCTCTTACCCGAAAGGCATCCGGCGTCGAGGGGGCGGGGACCAGGGGGGGCTGGATATTGTGACAGGGGCTCTGATATCTCCCTGGATAACGGAAAGAGCGAGGTACGAGTGATGACGTTCTGGTGTGGGCGAAGCCCTAAAGGGAGGGGTTCCAGGGGAGGGGCGAAGCGTGTGGAGATGGGCGTTAATGGCCGTTTTCGGGTTTTCTCTCGGTTTTTTGCATGTTTTTCGGGTTTTCCCCCAAGACGGCCCAAGAGCGCTCCAAGAGAGCTCCAAGAGAGCCCAAGACCGCCCAAGACGGCCCAAGAGGCCCCCTAAGAGGCCCCCTAAGAGGCCCCCAAGAGTGCGCCAAAACGGCCCAAGAGGGCGCCAAGACGGCCCAAGAGGCGCCCAAGACGGCCCAAGAGGGCCCCAAAACGGCCCCAAGAGGGGGACTCCGAACCGAAACGTCTAGCCTTTCGCCCCAAGAAGCTCCCAGGAGGCCCCCAGAGCCCCCCAAGAAGCCCCAAGAGGCCCCCAAGAGGTTCCCAAGAGGCCTCCAAAAGGGCCCGACAAGGGCCCCAATAGGACTCCCAAGAAGGCCCAGAGACGCCAAATAGAGAGCGATCGGTAACGCAAAAAGCTCTTCACACCAAGGCTCCCAAGAGCGAACGGTGACGTAAACAAGCTGATAAGACCAAGGCTCCCAGCAGAGAGCGGTGACGTAACAAGTTCCTGACACCAAGGCCCAGCCAAGGCTCAGGAACGGGCGGCAACGCAACAATCTCTGAACACCAAGGCTCCCAAGAGCGAGGGGTGACGTAACAAGCTCTCAACGCCAAGGCTCCCAGTACGAACGGTGGTGTGAGTAATTTCGGTTTCTGTTTCTGAAGCGCTCTTTCCGTTTCTGTGCCGGCCCAGGTCTAATGGCCTGCCCCCCTCCTGGACGCCCCCGAGCAGTGGATTTACTGCGCCTCCGTGCGAACCGCCTTGAAGCATATGGATCTTCATGGAAACGGGTCCCGAGGCGTTGCTGGGGGTGGGGACTAGGGGGCCAGGTTATCTTGACAAGGACCCTGATATCTCCCCGGATCTCATGTCCCGCCCCCCTGACGCCCCCGAGCAGCGGACGTGCTGCGGCGCAGTGGAAACCGCCATCAATTGGACGGGTTTTGACTTGTGGATACCACGACAATGGACACCCTAGTTAGCATGTTTGAAACTTCTTCTACCGATGATTGAACCGTGTTTTTGGCATGTTTTGGACACATGTTTTAAATCCGTTCTTGCCATCTGGAAATTCTAGACGCTTCGCGTATCCCCACCAGCCCGTCCAGAAATGAGCCCCAGGGGAGTGGAGGTGATGAGGGAAGCGGGGGAGCATGCAGAAGAACAAAGGGCGGGGTGAGCCGCCATATACCCCAAGAGGGGGAGGATGTAGGAGGAGCCGTCGTCGTCGGAGTAGGAGGAGGAAGAGGAGGAGCAGGAGGAGGAGCAGGAGGAGGAGGGGGAGGAGGAGGAGGAGGAAGATAAGGAGGAGCAGATGGAGGACTGCGAGGACGAGGAGGACGAGAAGGAGGAAAAGGAGAAGCAGGAGAAGGAGGAGGAGGAGGAGGAGGGGGAGGGGGAGGAGGGAGGAGGGAGGAGGAGGAGGAAAATCAGGAGGAGGAGATGGAGGACTGCGAGGACGAGGAGGACGAGAAGGAGGAAAAGGAGAAGGAGGAGGAGGAGGAGGAGGAGGAGGAGGAGGGGGAGGAGGGAGGAGGGGGAGGAGGGAGGAGGAAGAAAAAGAGGAGGAGGAGGAGGACAATGGCGAGCTTGGGGGCCTCTTGGGCCGTCTTTGGGGCCTCTTGGCGGTCCCGGGGGCCTCTTGCGTATCTCGGGGAGCCTCTTGCGGCCTCTTGGGGGTCTCTTGGGGGCCTCTTGGAGGCCTCTTGGGAGCCTTTTGGGGCCTCTTGGGGCCCTCTTGGGACGCTCTTGGGGCGCTCTTGGGAGCCTTCGAGGCGCTCTTGGGGCCATCTTGGAGGAGATCTATCAAAGAAGGGGGGGTCCCCAATTAGCGCTGCCCCTCTAGAGTGCCTCGAGTCGCCTCTTGGGCTCCCCAAGAGGCCAAAATCCTTCCAAAACCTATGGAAAATCAATGTTTTTTGCTTTCTCGCCTTTTCGCTCTTGGAGCCGTCTTGGGCCATCTTGGGAGCCTCTTGGGGCCTCTTGGGGGTCTCTTGGGAGCCTTTTGGAGGCCTCTTGGGCGCCTCTTGGCGTCTCTTGGAGCCTCTTGGGGTTCTCTTGGGGCGCTCTTGGGGCGCTCTTGGGTGCCTTCGGGGTGCTCATGGCGCCATCTTGGAGGAGATCTATCAAAGAAGGGTGGAGCTTTAATTAGCCCCGCCCCTCTAGAGTGCCTCGAGTCGCCTCTTGGGCCCCCCCCCAAGAAGCCAAAACCCGTCCAAAACCTACAGAAAATCATTGTTTTTTGCTTTCTCGCCTTTTCGCTCTTGGAGCCGTCTTGGGCCATATTGGATTCTCTTGGGGCCTCTTGGGAGTCTCTTGGGAGCCTCTTGGAGGCATCTTGGGCGCCTCTTGGGGCCCTCTTGGGGCGCTCTTGGGGCGCTCTTGGGGCGCTCTTGGGAGCCTTCGGGGCGCTCTTGGGGCCATGTTGGGAATATATATCAAAGAAGGGGGGAGCCTGAATTAGCCTCGCCCCTCTAGAGTGCCTCGGATCGCCTCTTGGGCCCGCCCAAGAGGCCAAAATCCTTCCAAAACCTAAGGAAAATCAATGTTTTGTGCTTTCTCGCCTTTTCGCTCTTGGAGCAGTCTTGGGCCATCTTGGGCGTCCCAACGCGTCGCGGAACGCCCCGTCCAGGTCAGTGGGGAGGGGTAAGGGGAGGGGTAAACCCCTCCCCGAAGGGAAAGAAGGGGGGTTGGCAGAGGAAACGCTCTAGACCACCTACGCCCTAAAGGGCTGGTGGGATTATGTGGCAGCAATCTTCCTCTCCCTTGATCGTCGTCCACAAGTCTTGACGGAAGCGGGCCCCGAGGCTGCCCGCGGTCCTGGGGCTTTCGCGGCCTTCCCAGGCCCGCGGGGCGCTCCAGCGGCATGCCTGGCGCGGGGGGAGGCCCCTGGGCGGCGCGGCGCGCCCAGGGGAGGCGGCAGAGGGGGCGGGCCGGAGGAGGAGGAGGAGGAGGAGGAGGAGGAGGATCCCAGAAGGTTCAGAACGCCTCGGGCCTTCCGAGAAGGCTTCGGCGCTTCCTCCTGGCCCACGGGGCCTCTCCGAGGAGGCCGCTGAGGGCTTCCGAGCAGCCCAGCCGCCCTCCGAGAGGGCCTGCCCCCTGTCGCTTGCCCCGCTCGGCGCGCGCGCGGTCCAGCTGGGGCCGCACGGTCCAGCTGGGGCCTCCTCCTCCTCCTCCTCCTCCTCCTCCTGCTTCCTCCTCCTCCGCTTCCTCCTCCTCCTCCTCTTCATCATTCTCCTCCTCCTCCTCCTTCTCCTCCTCCTCCTCGTCCTCCTCCTCCTCCTCCTCCTCCTCCTCCTCCTCCCTCCTCGTCCTCCTCCGTCAGTGCGGCCACGGGCCCTCGCGGAGTTGTCTTGGGCCGCCAGGTTGGCAGATGCTGTGGCACTGCCGGGGGCGGCGGGTGTCTGGCTGGGCGCCGGGGGCGGCCTTTTGGGGGCGGGGTAGGCCTGGCCCCCCCTCCCCCCAACGGTGACACAGACAGCTCGCCCCTGTTTTGCCCCTGGAAGCGAGGCGACGCAGAATCGGCGTCGGAGCAGACGCGACGCGCTATCCCCGAAAACGAGGGGATAGACAGAGAGAGAGAGAGAGAGAGCGAGAAGCAGGGGACAGTTTAGGGCCGATCGCGCCATAGCTGACATCGTACCCCTTCCACCCGTCCCTTCCCGTTGCGCTGAGGTTTTTTTTTCCTCCGCCGCTGGGCGTCGCAGCGGACCTGGGCCTGGCCTGGACCCCGAACGCACCCCGTCGTGCTGTGCGCATTGGAGTCGGGAGCGACGGGGAGGAGCGGGAGTTTTTTTTTGTTTTGTTTTGTTATTTTGCTCGGACGTGGGCTAAGTCTAAGTCGGGCCTGTCTCTCTGCAGGGGGAATGTTCCCAAATAGTCAAAAATAGTCGGGGGACGATTCTTGACAATTTCTGATACTTTGTCTCATTAAGTAAATATGCGCAATGTTTGATTCTTTGTTGAAAATGATTTTTTCATCGGCCTGTAGGGGGACAGGCCCGACTTAAAGGCTAAGTCAGGCGCTGGCCGTCAGCTCCCAGGCAGCAGAGCCGCAAGGAGGCGACGAGGGGACAGACGATGGCGCGCGAAAATCAGGAGGGGAAACAACACACAGACACAAGTAATCGTCGATTCCCCAGAAAAGATGGGAACATGTGGGAAGTGGGAGGGAAGACAACAACCCAGAACACATGGAAACTATGGGGAATCCTGTTAGTTGTGTCTATTCAGTGGTGTGTCCCAGGGCCCCATCAGGAAAGGCAGGGGCGACGCGTGGACCACGGAGAGAAAGAGGCCACGAACGGCAGGACCGGCTCGCTCGGGGACAGGGTGGGGGGAGGGAAGCCCAGAGGTCGGACGAGGACAATCGGAGGTGGATCGAGCTCCTACCCTGAAACGTCGATTAAGGGCGTCGCGGCCGTCATTTTTGCGGGTCCAGGTCCGTCGGTTTCGGTCCCAGGCCGTTTTCATTGAGGGGAGGTTTACTAAAGCGAGATTTGTCCACCGCCGAGAAAACGGTACCCATACCTCTGCCCCACTCGCCCGTTTTTCCTTTTCTTTTTCGGGGCGTCCTGGGAGGCCCTCGTTGCCACCGCTGGGTCCGCCCCGAGATCCCGGTCAGACCGCACCCCGGGGGTGTCTGGGCAGTAGCGGTATCGGTACCTGTTGGCTTCGCCAAGAGGGGCCATGACTGCGTGACCTCTGTCGCAGTGTCGCCCCCTCCCCACGTCGAGGTCTCCAACCCCCTCCCGGGGGCCAAGCCTGCGTCCCGCGCAGTCTTCGACGGCCCCGTGGCTTTGTTGACGGCGCTAGGGGACCCTGGAGGGCAGGGACTCGAGTATGAGATCGACGACTGCAGAATTGATTCATCCGAGATTTTTCGTCGACTCTACACATGACAGCTCTTCCGACTCTGTTTCGTCGACTCTTTTTCGTCGACTCTTCCGAAGAGTGTTCGTAGGTCTACGAACATTCTTAGTATTTTTGTAGACTCGACGGAAATATTAGGTGCACTAATTCTGTAGTCGATCTCCTGCTTGAAGGGGGGTGGGGTTGGCCAGGCCACGTCCACGGGCCAGTCCGACCTTGGGCCCAGATGATCGGTGAGTTGATCAGTTGGCGCCGCCCGAGTTGGATCCCCTCCTCCTCCTCCTCCTCCTCCTCCTCTTCTCCTCCTCCTCCTCCTCCTCCTCCTCCTCCTCCTCCTCCAGGAGCGGACGGATGAGCTACGGGGGGCGCACTCCCCAGACCTCCACCGTTGTGTGATTTTCTTGCGCGGCGTGAGCCCCCAGAGGTCTGGACCCTGCACCAGGACTGGCCCTGCGGCCTGGCGAGGGCCCCTGAGGCCGAAGATCGGGAGCCTTGAGACGGGGGTCGATGCGAGCAGGGGTCAGCCAGAGCGCCCGATCTCTCCCGGGCTTGGGTGCAGGATGCCGCATGATCTTGCAGGATTCTGCAAGTCCTGACTGACCCGGGTCTGGATTGACGCGGGTCAGAAGATCTCGGAGGTTGATCGACCTCCTACCCTGACACGTCGATAAGCGAGTTGGCCGTCTTCGGTTCGCGAGAGGGCGTCGCGGCCAGTATTCTTGTGGGTCCAGGTCCGTCGATTTCGGTCTTGGGCCGTTTCAGCGCAATGGAGGCTCACTGCAGGGAGGCTTGTCCAACGCCGAGGATCCCCGACGAAGACGGCCACGAAGTCCTCCGTCATTCTTCGCAGCGCGAGGAGGTCTGGTCCTCGGGCCATGCCTCGGACCTCTGGCGACCGCTCGCCGCTCGCCCCCCCCCCCCCCCCCCCAGTAGCCAACAGACCCCGAGGCGAGGAGGCTCCGAGGCGAGGAGGCCCCGAGGCGAGGCACACCCCGAGAGCCCACGAACCAAGTGGAAGACCCCAGACAAAGCCACAGGTCTTTGTGATGTACATTATATTATATCTGAATATGTTTGCTTACGCGCATACGTATATATATATATATATATATATATATATATGTATACACATATATACATGATATATCCTGGTACATATTTGTATATATATATAGAGCTGTATATATAATGATGCACTCCATTTACGCATCTATATATTTTTTACACACGCAAACACATATATGCATATACATGTGGTGTATGTGTATACATATATGATGTTGTATGTCGACGTGCGTGTGCACACCTGTGTATATATAATATATATATATATATATATATATATATGTGCATATATATATATATAGATATTGCACTATATCAATATATAGGGAGTTGTTATTTATTTATTTATAAATATATGTGTGTACGTATGCACATACCTGGGGTCCAGCGCAGGGGGCCTTGAGGACAAACACCAGATCTCCATGACAGTGGCAGGAATTGTGTGGCCTTCGGAGACGGGCCAGGAGGTCCCCCGACACCCCCACGATGGTCCAACAAGGGTCGACGGGGGTCTCAATCACAGAAAACAGCTTCAAGACACGAAATGGCCCCAGGACGCGCCAAGAGACCGCCCAAGACGCCTAAGCCCTCCAGAGAGCGGCCCGACAGGCCAAACTCATACATTGTTATTTGTTCTTTTAAAGTTTTTCCCTTTCTCGCATTTTCGGTCTTCGGACGAAGTAGACCGAACCAAGCGGCCCCCAAGATCCCCCCAAGACGGCCTAACAGGCCCCAAAGAGAGCCTACAGAGTCAATATACTCTTTCGCACCACCTGGTTCCTGCTCTTCTCACCACACTTGTTGCTTTGCTTGCACTGTTTGCTTCTCTTCTTGGCTTTAATACTACCTGAAGTTGTTTGGCTCAGGTGCGACAGAAAAGGAGCGTGCTGGCCCGCACGCGCGCGCCGAGGGGTCGTTGTGTCGTCGGCCGGTCGGCCTCTTTTCAAGGTTGCATTTGTTGCTTGCTTAACGGCATTATCCTTTTCTTGCAATGTTTTCTGCGAAGCCCATTGATTATTGGACACCATCGGGACATATTGCAGGGATAACGAACTTCCAGACAAAAGCTTGGGTATCAGCCGAAGCGGCGGCAAAGCCGTTCGCTTCGCACAGAATGGGATCTCGAGAAGGAAGGTTCGGAAGGACAGATCGTCGCGGGCCTTCCGAACATGATGATATAATGAGCACCTCGAATAGGATACATGCATCGAGTACTCCTCTCGATAAGAAGGCATCAGAGAATACATTTTACTTGACAGAGGGAGATTCATCAGTTGGTACAGAACAAATGTCTAAGAGGTTAACCTGATAGAAGGGATGGGACAGCCAGGGCTTCCACAGGGAAGCCTTCTGAAGCAGTTGCGTTATATGTTGGCTCTCAGATGTGGATAGACGTAGACTTTGAGATGGCGAGATTCTAGATGCCGATCTCTTCGAGGCATCGGGCGTCGACCGTCCGAGTGCCAGGGGCGCTGTTCAGTGCGCATTGCATGGGCAGGGTGAAGATGTGAGTGGTATACGATCCGAAGAAGATAATTCCCATTCGATGGAAAAGAATTCTTTACGCTTCGCGTATCCCCACCAGCCCATCTCACAACAGCAACTCTTGCGAAACATGCCGACAGTTGTGTTTTTCAGGCGTGTGTCCGCTTGCCCCCGCATATCTCCCCTGCTCCTCCTTCCTCCTGCCTCCTTGTACATCCTCCTTGTGGGGGGAGCGGGAAAAGGACGAGGCGGAGGAGGAGGGAGAGAATACGCTATTCGTGGTTTGAGTCGTTTGGGGTTTCTCGTCCTGGTGTGAGTCGTTCGGGCCCTTCTTCCTGGTGTGAGTCGTTCGGGCTCTTCGTGGTGTGAGTCGTTCGGGCTCTTCGTCCTGGTGTGAGTCTTTCGGGCTTTTCGTGGTGTGAGTTGTTCGGGCCCCTCGTCCTGGTGTGAGTCGTTCGGGCCCCTCCTCCTGGTGTGACTCGTTCGGGTTCCTCGTGGTGTGAGTCGTTCGGGGCCCTCGTCGTGGTGTGAGTCGTTCGGGCTCCTCGTGGTGTGAGTCGTTCGGGCGCCTCGTCCTGGTGTGAGTCGTTCGGGCCCCTCCTTGGTGTGAGTCGTTCGGGCTCTTCGTGGTGTGAGTCGTTCGGGCCCCTCGTCCTGGTGTGAGTCGTTCGGGCTCCTCGTGGGGCCTCTTGGGGGCCTCTTGGAGGCTCTTGGGGCCTCTTGGGGGCCTCTTGGGGGCCTCTTGGGGGCCTCTTGGGGGCCTCTTGGGGCGTCTTGGGGCCTCTTGGGGGCCTCTTGGGGGGCCTCTTGGGGCCTCTTGGGGGCCTCTTGGGGGCCTCTCGGGGGCCTCTTGGGAGCCTCCTGGGGGCCTCTTGGGGCCAGCTTGGGGCCTCTTGCGACCTCCTCAGAAGCGCAAGTGAGCGCTGCCCCCTGAGAAGGACAAAATGAACCCAAAGCCTGCGTAAAATCAATGATTTTGCTATGACGGAAGAGGAGCGCTGCCCCCTCAGAAGGCCAACATGGGGCCGAAACCGTAGTAAAATCTATGATTTTCGCTTCAAATAAGAGGAGAGGGACCTATCTCCGCCCCCCCGTCGGGGCCAGAATCCTCGTGAGTGTCGTCGTTTTTTAGCCCTCCCAGGAGTCGGAAAAGACCCCTCCAACGACCCGCGGCCCCCCCTCTCCAGGCCCAGGGGGAGGGGGTAGGGGGAGGGGTAAACCCTTCCCCGAAGGGGAAGAAGGGGGGTTGAGGACAGAGAGAGCTCTCTAAACCACTCACGCCCAAAGGGCTGGTGGGATAAGGAGTATGCTCGATTTCACACTTCGCCCCGTCCGTCACGTCATTTGAAATTTATCCTTGGTTGTTATGGCAATCCTATTCATGATCGAGCAATGATTGAGGCAAGTCAGAAAGCGATCCATGATTCAGATGATGAACGGCTAACCCAAAGTGGAGACTCATCGGCACAGCCGGTCGGAGAACCCCCTGACGTTGCGCGCAACATAAGGTGTGTGCGAGTGTTTACAGGGACGACTCCTCATCCATGGTCGAAGAAATCGAGGAATGAGAACGATGACCTGCATGTTTCGCCCTTGCCACGAGGTTTTTTCAGACCCGGCTTATCTCCGCCCAAGATTGGAAGAGAGATGTAGTGCCTGTGCTTGACAAGCTCGTCGATCAGGATGAACGAGATGCGAGGGCGATGAACACGGGCGCCGATAATCCAAGGGGGGTGTGAGAGCGAGAGAACGGCGCGCGCCTGCCCAGACTAGCGAGAGTGGGCGATCCAGCGAGGCCCCCAGGGCCGGGCGTTCCAGCTCTAGAGTGTTTGATGCTTTTGCTCCGCCAAGAACCTCAACCAATAGGGCCGCCAGCAGTTTTTCGATGCGGGGAGTTTGCTGGGGCGCCGGCCCCACGCGCCCTCCCTGCGCCCAGAATCGATGCCCGGGGAAAGCTCGCAAGCGGAGGGTTTCATGTCGAAGGCCCGTGCGTTCGCGATGCTCGAGTGTTTGCCCCAAGTGTAGTCTTGCATGGCTCTGTGATGTTTGCGTCTCAATGGAAGAGCAGAATTGCCATCGTCATGCGATTCAAGAATGGAATGAGAGGAACAATTGAGGGCTGCAAGTGCACGCGCGCAGCAAATTCTTGCTGAAGGGCAAGTCGCGAGCAGGCGGCCGAGGAGGCCCGACGCTGGCGCGCGATCTCGGACTCCGAAAAGCGGATGATTGCGCAGAGGGTGGAGCATGGGAAGTCCGCTGTCGTCGAAGATGCGCGCGAGATGATGCGACGTGCTGAGGCCAGCGCGGCAGGCGTCGCGGACGAAGCAAATAGGCGTCTTGCTCAGGAGGAGAATGGAGAGTTAAGGGTTCAGAACGTAGCAGAGAAACTGGCGATCGACTCCCAGCAGAAAGCAGAAGGGGACAAGGCTGCTCATAGAGAGATGGCTGATGCCGCGAGGCGGGAAGAAGAGATAGAGGCCCGAGAAAAAAAGGCAGAACGAGAGAATCAGGGGCTCCGAAATCAGCTCAAAGCTGCGAGACTGGAGGCCGAAGAGTGAAGTCAGAAGCGTTGCGAGCCCTTAGAGAACAAGAACAGAAAACCGACGCGACCAGAGCAGAGGACCAGGGAACATGGTCGAGGCATTGTATCGTTTGAAGGGGCAGGCAGAGGAACGTATAAGAAGCAACAACATCGCAAACCAGGCTGTAAACGGAGCAGACAGAAGGCTGCAAGTTTGACATTGAACAGAGAAGGAACATATAGGTTAGCTCAACGACGGCACAGCCGACATATGTTGAGCCACCTCCTGTTCCAACTGTTGCCTGGCCTGATCGGAAGAAATCCATGTTGAGAACAACTGCAACATCGGGCAGTTCGAATCAGACATGTTACCTTTGCATGCGACCTTCGCTCTATGTACGCATGTGTTACTTGAGGGGCGCGTGCGATGCCCATCTGAGTTCGGGTGTTGAGCGCTGCGATGAATGCGCTTGGGGGAAAATTTGAGGCCACCAGGGCGAGGATGATGCGATGAATGAACCTCTGATCGCGCCTGGCGCCCAGAACGCGAGTAACGGCCCTGTCGAGAAGACGCCGAGAGACTCGGCCTTGCCCGGAGACGGTGAACCTGAATGCCAGAGGAGCAATCTCGCTAACGTAATGTGAATGCCGTTTTCAAGCCGGAGAGGCCGAGCCACGATGAAATGCCATTGTTGACCGCTTCGTCGACTCCCGAGCTTTCTTGCGCAGTCGCACTTCGTCCCCGGACCAGCTGTTGAGGAGGCTTCAATAGTTGTAGGGGCGCAGGGGGGTGGTCCTTCAAATGTCCATTTCAATGCGAAGATGTCGAGTCATCCGAACCTTCTTGATCTACCGAGCCGCTTCTTTTTAACCGCCGGCGCAGCGGCTGCGGTTGGAGGGGGCGTAGGTCAGAGAGGTCAATGCGATGATCAGAGGGATTTCCAGAGCGCAGCTCCTAGCGCAGGAACGCTTGTTGCATTGGCGCGGGGCGACGCGGGTGGGCGCTCCAGGTGGCCGGGCGACGATGGCGGCCCAGACGGAGACGGCGGTGGGGGGCCGAATGATCGAAAGGGCCCCGCGCGGCGAGCTTCTAATGCCAGCGCAATGGGCATCGCTTGGAGAAGCTATGCACGCAATAAGGAATTTAATTTTACTCGATATACCGAGCGTTCAGACCTTTCGAGAATAGGAGCAGCATTGCATGAGCTGTAGCTGGATCGTGGCGCGATGTTCACGCGGCACAAGCATGGGTCAGTGTGGCAATGAATCCTGAGGTGCCTAAGGGGAATCTCACAGACTCCGGTGGACTGATGCGTCTTGATATGGTGATAGCGACAAATTTACTTGAGAAGTTTGCGATGGTGGAACGAAATCAAGGTCTGTCGAAACATCGCACACACAGTTCCCCTCGCAAATCAATCGTATGGAACAATCATGTCCGACGGGATGTCGTCTCTTGGCGGGGCACCAGATGATGCGGGCCATCCGCGTCAGGTGTTCTGTTAG
The DNA here is from genome assembly GCA_963575745.1 of Prorocentrum cordatum. Lineage (NCBI taxonomy): Eukaryota > Dinophyceae > Prorocentrales > Prorocentraceae > Prorocentrum > Prorocentrum cordatum. Next base: position 96,857 of record CAUYUJ010000748.1, on the reverse strand, counting down.
GTCTGAGAGCGGGCAACATTGGATATGTCGATATCTCTTCAAGTTGACCACTGATAGACAGTAGCCCGAGCAGGATCTGTATTACTTTTATAATGAATGAACGGAAATATATCAAGAGTTATATGGTGCCAGGGAACCATCAGATGAAATGAAGGCTTCGATATATGCTCATTTCTACGAACAAATGCGACGGGTTCCCAGTCTTCAGTCGGTCATGCTACTGATCCTCCGGGCACAGGAATGAGAACCTATCAATAGCTGTTGCTCCAAGTTGAGTCTATCCTGATACGAGACAGAGAACAGCGGGCCATTTCGGAACCTGAATCCACCCTCAATTCCAGGAATAGACAAGCTCGTTTGTCAGGTGGAAAGATTGAGGGCGGCGGGGGCGGAGAAAGGGCCTCTGCCATGGCAGCGGCGATGCAGCGATTAGGATTGCCCACAGACAAGTTGACGAGTGGACGCGCGAAGAATGAGACGACCTGTAAGTTCGTCAGACAAGGGGAGACATGAAGCAGGTCAAGGTTGTCTGCGTCATCATAGGAAGCCTAAGGCGCCCGCCGCACCTGCGCAGCCGGGGGCTGGTGGTGACAGTCGGAGCGCCGGCAGAAAGAATGATCGCAACGGTGAGAATAACCGATCGGTGAGCAGAGGCCCAAGAGGAAAATTTTGGCCTCGCTCTTCAACGCCGTCGACTAAGTTCAGTAACTCGAACAGGACGCAGTCGCGGGCGAGGGCGCCATCGGTAGCCTCGAAAGAACTACAGAGCAATATGGTATGTTATGCATGGTCACGTGCTCCTCGAACTGCAATGGCCCTCGGGGTGGCCTTTCCAGGCAGCGCAGAGGCTTGGCCGATGCTGAAAAGATCAGGCGTGATAACTTTGAGGAGGCACAGCTTAAGGCTGGCAAGTCTTTAGGATATCAGAGAACGACTCGACAAGCCGATTCCGCAGCAGCGAATGCTACGGAAGCGTCTCCGGCGGATGCCCCAAGAAGTGTGGGTTCGAGCAAGGTTCGCGGCACAATTCGAGGTAAAGGCTAGGGGGAACAGGAGGACAAAGCGTGAAAACGTCCGCGGAGACATGATCTTGCTCGCGGGGTAAATATTGTTGGTCTGCGACTAACACGCCGAATCACCCGCGGCGATGGCTTAGCGCTGACCTGTTACGGGTCAGTGCTATGGAGCCCATCGCATATTTCCCTTTATCTTGCTGACATTCATTTACTTCTTGAGCGATTGGTCGCGACGATACAACTGGTCAAGTAGGTGCAGGGGGGCAGAGAATGGCCTCGCTGGCATAGCCAGTCGAGTCATCGCTGCCTGCCCAGTACAATTGGCTAACATCTCACGTGGCCCACGCGTTATTTCAGAAGAACGACCCATTGAGGTTGGTTTCAACGAAGCATGTGCTCTTAGTTCGACCAGCTTTTCCGAGGAAGCTGTTCCCGTTTCTGGCCTTCAACAGGAGCGATCAGGGAGGCTGACCAATTTCGGCGCTATCCGTGTTCATGTAGAACCCCTTCCTAGAGAGGCAATCGTATGTTTCGGTGAAGAACCTCCCAGGAAAAGCTGCATCAGGAGTGCGAAGACGGGAAGATGCAGGCATCGTGTGAAGTTTCATCCATCCACCCGTGAGCCGACCGTCACTCGGAGGAAGACACGTCGCCGCAGCCCAAGGGGACTGCCTTCGGGCGTTTCGGACAGGTGGAGGTTCCCAAAGGAGGAACTCAGACGGATGAAAGCTTTTTAAAAATGCGTCGAGAGATGCACAGCTCAGAGCGTCCGATGTGGCCGGAGAAGTATGGCATCTCTGGCTTGCGTCTGAAGAAAATGGATGCGCCACCCAGCGTGGCACCGCCGCTGCCGGGTGCAGGGAGAAGTTGCCAGTGCACCCCAGCGCGCTTAGGTTTCTAGTCGACGCGGGCTGTGGATAACAATCTCATCGCAGAGAGATTCATTCGTGCTGCAGGCGCAATGGGTAGAATCAAACAATTCAGTGGTTCGATCACTTTGAACACTGCCGGCGGTTCCTCGCGGGCCCTCGGATCAGTCTGCGTCGCATGCCCGAATTTTGAAAATGGAAATTTCGATGCATTTGTCATGCCAGACACGCCAGCTGTCATGTCAGTAGGAGAACGATGCATGGATCACGGCTTTAGTTTCGTTTGGCTCGCTGGCCAACGACCCTACTTACTTCTGCTCAGCGGTCACAGAGGAGACCCGATCGTCAGGGGCAAGATGCCATACTTGACCCCGTCAGGCAGAGAGGCATTGGGCCAGTGGACGTGCGCGGTTGCCGCCGGACAGACTGTTATTCCCGAGCGGTGGTGTTGCGTGACGTCGGGCGCCGCGACACTTCTGGATGACGTGGAATCTGCGGGAGGTTCTCCGCCCCGCTCCGTTCAGAGTCGCGTAACATTAGACTTGCACGCGCATGAGATGATTGGTAGCCATGGCTACGCAGATGGAGAGCCGAGACCGGCCGAGCACGCATTTCCCTCCGTCACAGACTCTGTGGATACCATCACCTTTTTTATTATTTGCCTCATGCAGCTCATGAATATGGCCGGCAGAAGATGTTAACGGGTGTCATGAGTCTCGTTAGTTCCTCGCTTGCTCCCAATAATAATGCAGTTGTCGGTTGTAAGAAACCATGCCGCGGCGCAGCCGGCGGGTGTGCGATCAGTTCCGAGAACCCTTGCTCTTGCGGGCTCTCCGGAGTCTTGCCTTGCGGCGCAGAACGCGAGCTGTCCAACGTCATCGCCGCCCCGGGGCAGAGTGGGGATGCAAACGAGGCTTCGGGATAATATGATCTCGTCGATATTGACGCACCCTCCGAATTTGACCCAGACGACGCTGAGCTTGAGGTGCCGAACTCTACGACGGAGCGGCTCAAAAAGAGCGCTGCCTCCCTCTCACATGTACTTACTCATGCCCCAACAAATCCATCTTGCACAGTATGTATTACCTGGACAAAGCCATGCGGCTCCAACAGAGGAGGGCGCAGAACAAGGGGCGGGGGGTACCGCGCCCATGCGCGAATCCCACGACATTCGGACACTTGACCACAATGGATCACTGGCTTGCGATGGATGACCTATCGCGGGGGCTCCACGACCTGGCCGCGGGCGTGACTTTTCACGGCCGGGCAACCGATTGCATAGCAGCTCAGGGCGTGCACGATAAATCGGCGACTCATGTACTGTTATACTGACGGTGCAGGAGAGCTCGCTAGAGCTTGCATCGAAGCTAAACGTAGCGCACGACGCTACCATTCCTGGCAACAAGAAATTTATGGCTGTTGCCGAGAGATCCAATGGGATTGTTCAAGTGGCGACACGAGCACTGCTCATGCAAGCGGGCCTTCCCCCCCATTTTGGACGTATGCCGTTCGATATTTTTGTCTTTCCTATAACGCAAGAGTTCCTGAGAACGGTGAGTCGTCCTGGAGGCGCAGATTCGGTCGCGATTTTGCTGCCCCGCTCCCCCCATTGGGTTCTCTCGTTCGATTCGTGCCTCCACCCGAATTTAGGCTTCGATCGCCAAAACAGGCGGAGCGATAATTTCGGGGACTTACCCCGGATATGTGCATAAAGCGGGGGGTATGGTTGGACCAGAGAGCTATGTGACACCAGTCCGACAATTTGATGGTCTCAATATGGAGACTGGACGGGCGCCAGCTGGCAATCGCCCTGTTATCGGAAAGTCAGACCACGTTTACGGTAATATATTGGACGGTACTGTATCTGACCAAGAGTTTACATTTCCTATGCGGGAAGCGTGCGAGATTGCACAGACTAAAATCAAAAACGTGACAATTCCCTTCGGCAGTGTTCCTGGAGGCGCAGCTGGGGCCCAGGCCCATCTAAACCACCGCCCCGGACGCGAGGCGAGGTCGCATCACAACTCGACGAAGAAGACTCCGATGGCGATGGTCCGGGGAGAGATGTTGTAGATGACGTGCCTGTGGCGCCGGGCGGTGGGGGTCCCCGGCGAGATTCTCAGCCCGATGGTGACCCGAATGAAAAGCTGGGTCTTGCCCATGAGGAGTGCAGATTTGATCGACAGTCTAATTTCTCAGCGGCGCAGCCGCGGTCGAGATTGCCTGGGCCGGTGCAATTCCTGGTTCGCACCGCGCAGTATCCAGACACCATGGAGTACTATGAGGGCAAACGCATTGTTGCAGGACGCAACAAGGAAGATATGACGGGAACATTGCCGTTGAAAGGAAGAAGAACATTTGCTGCATACGGGTTGTCTTGTATTGCGATTCTGACTATGTGCCCGTGACACGTATTTGGGTAATTGGCGCAATGGCTCAATAAGTTGCCCAGTTCTACTAATCCGGGCACGCGCCCCGGTCGGTTGTTTCGCATCGGCCACGCGGAGCGACGAACAGCGGTGGAGCAATTCCGAATGGTGAAGAGGGAATTCTTTAGCATTGTCGATCCAGGACCATGTCTTGCTCTTCTTCGAGGCACCGGAATCGACGCAGTCGATCTCCAGCGCGCACAGGAACGACAGACTACTGGTGACTCTCCAGAGGGCAAACTTTACCCAGGGGGCAACGTTCACACAGAGGGCAACGTTCACCCTGGCATCGAAGCGAGACGAAGAAAGCGAGGTGGGGCTACTGTGCAGGAGGACACCGGCGTTGATTGGCACGCGGTCCTACACCCTGCTGGGGCCCCGGCAGAATCTTGCACCGACGCTGGCTCCGCCAGTGATCAAGACACCTCCGACGATGAAGACGCATGGTGGAAACAGACGCGGTACGGGGGGGCCATTTTGAGAGACGGAGTTCCACCTGACACAGTCAGGGGGATATCGTGTTCTCACACCTGTCTTGGCCCAACAGAAATAGCTTGACTTCGAGTCCGGCGGCCGCAGCTTCGCGACGTAGCGTTCCACGAATGCCATTGCAGTCGCTTGAGACATGTCTTCCATTGCACCGTGAGAATGGAAGATTGGATGCGAGTTTTGTATATAACCCATTTACAGACGATATACAAATTGTTGAGCAGGCGTATGAAATGCCCATTCAGTTCCAATCGCAACGATCTCCAGCCGCGGTTGCACGATGGGTATCCAAGGCCGAAGCCGCTGTGAATCGAGACGCTCGCCAAGCATTGCGAGTGGAATGGGGCCGGTTGCGAAGCATCGACATTTTGGGCGAGTCGAGAGTGATGGGGTACAGCGGTGTTGTCAAACAACGAAAAGGACACGCGATTGAATTCGGTCGATGGTTTAGTATTCGCTTTGACAAGAACTCCGATTTCCAAATTGGACGCAGAGACAGCAAATATAAAGGTTGCGCCGCTTTTGATGGATCCGATGTTAGAGACCAACGCACAGAGGTAGCATTGTTCCAGGAGCTTTCGAGCAGCCCAGCCACCATGCAGGCTAGCAAGGCGGCGGACACCTATGGTCTCTTTGAGGGGGGGCAGTATCCAACGGGCAGATGCTAAACAGGCCTACGCTCAATCCAAACTCGGGGGAGCTCCAACGTGGATTTTCCTCCTGCGAGAAGAGTGGCCGTCTTCTAGGCAATCTATGAGAAATCCTGTATGTCCTCTTATTTTGCCACTCTACGGACACCCTGATTCTGGCGGACATTGGGGGCAGCACTGTGAGAGACATGTAACCTCAAAAGGGTTTATCAAGTGTAGTCTTTGGCGCAGTTGCTACTTTCTTACCTATCTACGATTGTTTCTGATCGTTTATGTTGATGACTTTTAAGTTAGCTGGGCTCTAAGAGAACCTTGAACAAGGCTGGCACTCATTACGAGAGGCCTCTGCAGGTGGCTTAAAAGGGATTGGCATCGATCCCCCTCATCTCAACGCGACGAGTAGAATGGCAAGGGGGGCTGCCCACCGTTCTCGGTCCTCCGCCGCCGAAGGGAACAAAATCGCCAGCCGCCGGCTCTGAAACAGAGAACGATGATGACGAAACGGGGGGTGGCTCAGCGGCGCAGCCGACTGGGCCATCTCAACCCCGGACGCCGAGGTTAGCTCGAGTCATCGAGTATGATATGACGGAGTTCTTCGAGTCTTGTGTCGTGCTTTCTGTGCAATTGACTGGCGCCGACCCTGCAACCCACCCTGCTGCGGGCACCCCTTTTAGTCCTGAGTTGGCTGATTCTGAGGGCGGACAAGGGGACCCGCGAGGGGAGGAACCCCCACCTGCGGAGGAGGCAGTAGCAGCTGTTCTAGGGATAAATGTCGACACAGGCTCACCAGATGCGACAGTTGAAGTTCCTGGATTGCCAGCGGAAGCTGGCCCAGACGATCCAGAACCACCGACGCAGTCGGGGGTCTTGCAACCCATTGCAGCAAAAGTATCTTATGCAGATGTCATATGGAGCAAGAATGGCTTGATATGGCTTACTGCGCGCATTCTGTCACTCAGCCAGTTGGATCACGAAATGGACTGAGCAACGAGACATGGATATTTTTCGTTTGATCTGTTACATAAAGTCCACGGCCTCATGTAAGATGACATCGTGGGTTGGTGTCGAATGGAGGATGGTATAAATCAACAATATTATGATGCAGACCTCGCGAGTGCTTTACGGACACATCGTAGTGCAAGTGTTAGTCACCAAGTGATTTGGGCTCCGCGCGCGCGAGCGAATCAGAGCATGGCATCGCGACGACAAGCGTGTTTCACAAAGCACACTTGAGGCGGAACTTGTTGCGGCATATATGGCATTGCGAACAGAGATGCTTCCTGCCCTCCCGTTGTGGGAAATATCGCTTCAAAGAAGAGTTCAATGTGCGTTCTTGGAAGATAATCAAGCTGTTTGCAAAGTTAAAAAAAGAAAAAAGGCCAGAGGTCCGATGAAATTGATGCATCTCCCGCGCGCCCACCGTGTCGATGCCGCTGCGTCTTCCGAACAATCCACGCGTGGAACCATTGCTTTACACTGCGAGCGTACCCAGAACGGGGCCGCCGATATCGGTGCCAAACGCTTCGCAGATCCTGCAGCGTGGGTCAAGGTGCTCTACCCTGTTAACAAAATTCGCCCGACGTTTTGGAAAATCAATCGGTGCCAGGTCAATGGCTGCCAGGATTATCTTGCATCGGTGTTTACTGATGGACCTCCCTGAAACCCGGGGGGGCCCGGGCCCCGACTAGGTCTGAAGGCTGCGGCGCGTCCGGGGGTGTTGCGAAGAGCAAAGCTATGCGTGAAAAGAAACGGGTAACCAGAGGATTGCTAGTGACGTCCGTGCCTATAGAGCATGCGAACACGGCCGACGCACCTACTGTGGACGCCGCAGTAGCCGCCGAGAAAGGAACCGTTGCAACACCCGGCGCAGCCGGCAGCGTCGACAGCCAGGGGCCCTTCGGGGGCGGCAAGGGCGGTTTCAGGAAAAGCTCTCAACGGCGAAAGTTACAATAATATACATAAATGATGTTTGAGATGACCGACAGTGAATCGGATGGATCAGATAAAACAAGACAGCGCATTGATCATATAGACTGCATTAACAATGTCAATGGTGCTCTTGGAGAGCCGAATGATAATATAGCAACGCATTGATTGATCAGCCAATGGAGTGATTTTTGAGAACTGCTGTGGGCCGAAAAGCAAGATGGGTGATCCAAGCAACTTCGTTGATAATTTCTGTCGGGTTATACGATGCACTGAAAACGAGGACACGAGGACTGAAAAAGACAAAAACAAAACACTCAGAGGTATAAAAGAGTTCCAGGGAACACGGATTTCACTTTCGGCCTCGATCCCGTGCGCTGGAGGCTCTCCGCTCTCCCTGGCAGCGTGTTAATGCGGCCCGCTACTTCCGTGGGGGAGGAGACCGCAGGTCTCTTAGAAGGCTTCGAGGGATTCGAACGGATTTCCTATTTCTCTTCTGGACTTTTAGAGAGATCGCGCGTGCTGTTGCTGACGCGGGGGGTGTAGCGTGTATTGAGTGGCCCAGGCAATGCATGTACTGAAAGGAAACTCTGGTGAAAGCATTCATGAGAGACATGGAGTTGCACAAGATAGTCTTGCACGGCTGCGCGTGCGGATTGAAAGATGGGAGAGGAAATCCCATGAAGAAGCCGTAGGCCATCGCCTCAACATCCGATGTCGTAACGAATTGCTCGGAGCGCAGATGCGATGGCACGCGTTCGCATGTTGACGCACGTGGTAAGGATTGCAACAATTGCCGAAGACGGCGCAGGGGAGTTCGCAAAACAAGTGCATATTGCTCTTGCGCGTGACGCCTCATGCTGTCATTCCCTTTCTTATTTGCCTTATCACAACATTTGTGTTGCTGCCGTTCCCCCTCGCAAGCGGGCGCAGGGCCGTTCTTGGCCCCGCGCCGCAGTGGCGCAGCCGCCGCCCGGCCGCGGCCGCCCCCGCCGCGCCGGCCGCTGGATTCATTTATCGGCTTTGCGGTATTCCGCCCGCCTGACCAAAAGAACCCGCGCAGACTCAGCGGCGCAACCGCTTGGGATACGCGGAATGTGCATGAAAGACAATTGGCTGAACCTATGCAAGACCATGGGGTGCAGGTACTTCGCGGGAATTACTGGGACACGGACAAATATTGACCCTATAGAGGGAGATCATCCGTTGAATGGGCCGACAGAGGAGCGAAGAGCAAAACTGTCTGGGGTGTGTTCTGAGAGCTTGGATTGCATAGATCATTGCTGCAGGGCCTGCCGAGACAGCACGGACGAAGACGGTAATCGCGATTTGCCCATGCACGATGACAATTGCCTACGATATGACTTCTCCACGAATTGCCCATCAAAGGTTGTGAAGAGGATAATTGAGAAACTGGAGTTCAGTATAAACCGAACGGCACAGCCGCAAGGGAAACAGAAAAGTGCTAATTATATGCACATCGGAGCGCTACCCGAAGAAATGGACCCAAGTGAGGCCAAGCCCCGTGGAAAAATATGTCGCTAGAACGCGGGCCGACGTTGAATTACAATACGCGTGCCATTTGGAGCCAGAAGAGGACGACAACGAATGTCTTTGTCCTAGAAAATTGCAAAAGAAGTGGCGCGGACATTGGATACAGCAGAACAACATGATTAGACACGGTCTTTCCTATTCGTGGACAGGCGATCTTGTTGCTGCATTAAAGAGAGAGAGAGAGAGAGAGAGCTGCAGTCTGCGAGCGAGCCAATTGTCTAGCGAACGCATAGCAGGCCATCTGTTGATCCGTGGACTGTTTTCTGGGCGACATGCAAGCCAGACCCCAATGAACGCTTTGGAGGACATTTTGACGGTTTGCCTCCGAATTTAGCGCAGATCAAAGATAGCAATATTTCCAATCGCATGTTGATCCATGCACTTCGTTGAAATACAGATTCTTCTCGGTCCCTCCAGGGGATCCGAGGAGCAAGCCTGTGCGTTATTGCGAGCATGGGGAGATATTTGGACCCGTGCTAGGAACTGCCAAAGCATTTTACGTGGCTGGCGCAGGTAATTTTGTTACCATTGAAATTATTGACAGATGGACTGACCAGGTTATTTTCATGAACATGTGGGGACCATCTCGCAATAGGCCCTCGCGCAGCACCGCAGTTGACCACTGGGGAACTCATTTCGCACTTCCAGTTGTCAGGGGGGAGCCGGAAGATAAAACGGATGTCGTATCCCAGGCGTTTGTTGGGAATGCCCTGAATGACCCTCGCAGTAGAAGCGATGGTCAGGGATGCCCCAAATCAAGGGGGCTAAGCTCCTCTCAGCGACGCAGTCGCCTGAGAGAAGAGAGCCGGTCCTGGGGGGCGACAGTGCCTTCCTTGATCCGAAAGGTCAACTCTCCGCTTATGCGCGCGGGAGACGAGGAAGGTCAGCCGATGGCTAGGACCGAGTCTCCCATGGGCGTTGACGCTGAACCTGTTTGCTCGGATAACGCGATGTCAGACCCGCCTGTGGGCGCTCTGGGGGCAGCTGGGCGTTCGAGCTCCGGCGCCGGGAATGATGGCCCGAGCGGGAATGCCCTTTCCGGGGGTCCCGACACAGGCGCAGCCGGGGGTTGGGGGCCATGGTCAAACGACAGACCTGGCGGCGGAAGTGACGGGCGGAACCCTGGCGACCCAATCGAGGGCGGGGGAAGATGCCAGCCTCCTGACCCTCAGCCACCCGACCCCCCTCGGTCGGATGGGGCGGGGTGTGGGCCAGATTCGCCTTGCCTTGCCCGCAGAATTTGGAACATACTGCAGCGTAGACAACGACCAGGGGCCGGCGCAGCCGCGCCCATGCAATATACAGAAATGTCTGAGGCATGGCGTCAATGTGTTAAAGAGAAAACAATGTATATGCAGATGTGGTAGATCCTTCCTGGCAGAACTCATTACGTGGCTTCAATGTCAGCAGCGTTGCCGCGCCATTACCATTCTGGCGGAAGTGAACGGTCATGGTTGGATTCCCTACTGCGGTGAAGATTTGGTCGCCATGATCAGGACCGGCGGGCCGCCGAGAGATTTTTTCCGACCTCTGGGGCAGAAAATTCACAGAAGAGTTAAGGGCTTGAGTGCAGTCGTGCATCTTATTCCTGATTCTACGTGTCAATTCAGCAATGTGTCGGGACAGAAGCTCGGCCCTTGTTCAGGCGCGCAAGACTTCATGGGGGGGCATTTCTATGGAACAGAGGTAGACATGAAAAGTGGAGCGTGCGGGCCAACATTCTGGACTTGATCAAGAAGGAAAGCGTATGGATTCATGAGGTTTCTACATGCATGTCTAATTTCAGGCCAGGGCAGAACCCGCCAATGCAATATTTTTTTTGGTCCATGAATGACATGGTTGATAACGACTACGATATTACAGGACTTCCGAGAGCAATGCAGAAGATCGGTGAGCACCACAAATGAGAAGCATTGCTCGGGAAGTTCTTCGAGACAGCAGAGAGAATGATTGATGAAGCCGTTAAACGTTCCGCGCCGGGAGCTATTCATAGTTTCTAGGTTGGTGGAGATCATCGATGTTGGCAGTCCGAAGGTGCTACCCTGTTGCGGTCGCGCATGAATCAGCGCACCGAGCGATGCAACATCGCAGGCAGTCAGCCCAAAATAATGAGATTGGACGGCGCGTGCTTGCATCGGGAGCTTCGACGCGCCCCTAGTGATGGATGCCGCTTTGTTGACAAACATGAATCATGCAAGTTGGACAGAGACGGTGCAACCGTCGGCGTCCAAGGATGTGAGTTGATGGCTGATCGTATGATGAAGGCAGCCCGCTTGGCAGCCTGGTTACTTTGCCAACCCGCTGGCGGCTCGGCCGCTCAGGGGTGGGCCTATGACAATGAGCTGCGAGACGATGGATTTTCTGGGATTGAAGCCACCTGTGAGGAGCATGTCAGGCATTGGAGCACATGGTGCCCTGTTGAGGGCGCTACTCCTGTTTCGATATTAGGGGCGCGCCCATTTGCTGATCCGCTCAATGCAGTCCCCTTCCGTTCTGGCGGATCTGGAGAAGGCGCGAGGCATCCCATGTTCTCGCCAGAGTGGAGAGGGGGCATTTCGAGAGAAGTCAGTGCTGAAAGATATGTGAACTGGGATGAGTACATTATTTCTCAGAGAGGAGCTTTCCTTCCATTCCTGGCACGCCCCCCGAGGGACAAACCGTGCGCCGCGTTGGAGAAAAGATCCTCGTTGATCAGTTTACGCAGACCACGACAGAGGCGCAGGGCGCATCCAAGCCGTTCTATTCTTCACCTGCCAGCCCTCGCAAGCGAATTGTTCGGCGAGACTCCGGGGCGCAGCCCTCTCCGAGGCAGGATGATCAAATGGAGGTCAGTCCCGCTGGGGCGGCAACGACTGCCGATCCTGCAGGGGGGCATCCCCGAACTGCGAACGATGCAAACAATCCGGCCGGACCTGGCGCAGCCGCGAGTTCAATGCAGGCCCGAGCGCGCTCGGTTGAGGCTGTCAAAGTGGCAGCCGCTATTTCTGCCGCCGAACATTGCGGGCGTGCTTCAGAGTAAAATGCCCCTAGGGCGGGGCGAGGACTCGGTCGGAAGAGGCAGAAGTTCCCGCCGATGGACCACCGAAATAACGTTCGCAGGTGACCGGTCAAGTTGCCGCATCACACTATACTTGCGATGATCGGTACATATGGAAATTCAGATCCGAATGCTGTCTCTTTGAAGCCCCTGAATGCCAGGGAGCTAGCTCCACGCCTCTACAGTAAGAATAATCTGTGGCCGGGCGAGAGCTATGATGATTTGATTTCCAAATTGATGAACAATGGGACGTTCGAGCACAGTGATGCTCATCGTCGTTTGAATGCCGCGGCGAATGGAGATGCATGGTTGGCTGAAAATTTCCCTGAGGAGAGCGCGAAGCGACCAATTTTGCGCAGCGAGCAGGCGATCCCTAATGGGGCCAAATTCTCTGTTACGAGACGTGGCCGCGCAGTGTCCGGGGAACCAATGACAATTGCCGATCGCATTGTGTGGGAGAAAGCAGCACTTGAGACATGCAAAGATAAAGCAGAATGTGTCAAATTGACGCTGCCTCTTTAAGTTCGAGGTGAGAAGCCCAGCAGAGCTAATTCCAGGTAAAAATTTGACAAGGCAGTCCCGCGGACCATCCGTTGGGGCGCTTCATTCGGTTCTCGAAGGATCTCAGATCTTTCTTTCCGACCCGGAGTAGGGGGGACATGTAAAGAATGCGAACCGTTGGAATGTACTCCTTTGCGTGCCCGGATGACAACCCTGCTGCTCGCCTCAAATGCACGACGGCGGAAGAGACTTTCTGCGAAGGAGATTGGAGTACCGTCGAGATAGTATTTTGGAGTTCTCCGAGGCCTGTTGCTGGCGGTGGCGGGCCGACGACAATGCGCGACGGATTCTTGCACATTGGGATGAGTGAGATACGCATTTGCCATTGGAGCCCTGCTGCATTGCTTGCGCATGGGGTTGGATCGTGGACAATCTTGCGACATTTGTTGAAAGAAGATTAAACAATTCATCAACATTTCAATTTCGAACGATTGAGATGTCAATGCGTACTTGAACTGAGAAACAAAGTCAGACACCAACAGTGTCATTGGGTTTCTGACTTGATGCCGATCGAATGGCAGGAAAACGCTTCGCCATATCTTGGCTATTGCCAATCAGTGGAGAATAATTGGGAATTTGTGGAGAAGGGTGCAAACGTAATATTGTGCACCCGTTCCTGGACGGAGCAGGAGGAGAGAAATAGTCAGTTAGAATATAGGCAGAGGGGGGCCGAGGCCAAGCCGCCGGCGCAGCCGGCGGGCGGGCCCGCTCCTCGCGGGACTGAGCAGGCTCCGCGCTTTGAGGAGACTCGGGAGCCCAGACCTCCGCCTCCGAAGGCTGCCAGAAGCCCTGCGCCTCGAGGGCGCCTGAAGCGCCGCCGCCGGGAGTGCGCAATCCTCCCCCCCCCCTACTGGATGGGCCCCATCTTTGAGGGGGGGGGCCGTCTCCTGCGAGATCTGACGCGCTGGCCGTTATGGGCCCAAGGTGTCCGCCTGTGCCTCCCAGACCTCCTCCGAGGGAACCGCCGAGACTGGATTCTCAACGCAACGAACGAGAGGGTGCTTCGCAGTCGGAGGCACGGCCTAGACATATTGCTGAGGGGAAATATTGCAGACGATGATCCCATTGTAGATAGAGGTTACTAAATTGACAACTATTCCCTTTTTGATGCACTGTGGACCACAGTCAAGTCGAACGCACCTATCGCTTCGAAATGAGATTACATTCCTTTGGCGGACACGCCCGGGGCGCACCGGTGAACTGCACGTTCGGGAACTCGCGGTTGAAGAGGCAGCATTTCTGAGGGATGACATGCGTACTTGGGCACGTCGCTACCTGAAGCAGGCGCGAGAACAGAGACATGAACCATCTGGGCTTTCATTGCCTTGCAAAAATTGGGCCTTCGGTTTGCGCAATTCCCTTTCCTATTGAGGGGGCCCGAAATGTCAAGATGATTTCTGATCCTATGGCATTGGCTGGCACGGCTGGGGCCAATGTCGGCGAGGGAGGAGGAGCGCGGACCCTTGAGGTCGAAGGCCCCCCCGACAAAGGGGATGATGAATCGGGCGCAGATGATTCGGAGATGGAAAGGGATCCGAATGGTACTTGAGGATCCGCATAATGCATGGGGGCGGCGTAGATCTGGGCGCGAGTCCTGCCGCCGAGAATGTGATCTTGCGCGTGGGTGTCCCTCCATCGCCTGACCATGAACAGCTTCGCCCTAAGTAGCAAGGCCCTCCAAGTCGAACCAGGAATGTTGACCGCGCGATATTGCATTTTGACGGAGCCCCTGTGTACCTCACATCGCAGCAGCGAGCGAACGTCAGGGAGGGAACGAGTGACGAGGTGCGAAAACAGGTTACGGAAGCCCACAGGGCTGGTCTGGTACTTCCGCGCGTTACGGCCGTTCGCGGGCCTTCCTATAGCACGATCAATCAAGGACAGCGCGCGGGTAGGGCAATAACCCATATTTGCGATGCTCGGTGAAATGGATCCAGTTTCTGAAGGCAGAATTCGATTCGGAAGACCGACCAGACTCTCTTCCACAGGAAGCTTCTGGTGCACTTTTACCATTAGTGATGCCGAATGACGTCACCAGCACAGCTGAGGAAGCGGAAGCAAAATTCCCGAAGAATAGTCGGGGTACTGCCATGCAGGGAAGCTCAGAATTCTGGCGAAAGTGCAGTCACCGGTCGCACGCGCAAGCAGACTCCATAGGCGAGAGCTTGGTGTACATGGCGGGACATTGTGCTCAGTGCGCCCGGTACTCGTTCGGATGGGTATATGTGGGTGATCTCATGCAGAAAATGAAAGACGATGGAATCTCACATGCCACTATTGCCTATGCAATGCACGCTTTTACAATGCTGCCATCCGGTGAAATCGATGTTCTCGGTATTCGAGCTACTGATATGATGGTCCTCGACGAAACAGAGATGTATCATCAATGGTTGTCTTTCCTGAACACTGACGCCTCACGCGACGCAGTCGTTGAAGAGGAAAACGGGAACCAATGCATTAATGTAGACAGAGTTGAAAGGGCCACCGAGCCCATTCCACTGTTCTTTCGCGCGTGCCAGGGGCATTCTTGTTTTGCTCACAACATTGAGCGCGCGCATGCTCCCTATGCGTTTGGAATGGCGCGATGTCGCGGACATTTGTTGCACATTGCGTCCATTGAGGCTACGGAAGAATCGACTCTTGGAGATGGCATCATCAAATACTCGAATCAGCACAAAAGCTTGTGCAAGGCGCCAGATTGCGATAGTTTCAGATGGATGTCAACAAAGCACGAATTTCCGTCAGAGCATGCTCCGTATATTCCTCATTGGCTCAGCTGGCGGAAGGATGGTGACGCTCCACCTGTAAGGGCGTGCACGGCTGAGGGCGCTGTCTCTGCCGTCGGTGGATTACCAACTCATGGGCGATAGCCACAAACAAGTACTCCCCATTTATGGGAAATTGAAGCCATTCACAATCCGGATTGGTCATATGTTATTGTTTTTCATGGAAGAGTATTGTCTCGCCTTCAATATCGCATCTGTCGCGATGAGACTCTCGCGGCGACAGGCGAAGCACGCTTTAACGACCTTTCTCGGCTAGTGCAACTGTCGGCGTTTCGTCGTGCAGATGCGAGTCAAGAGCCGGAGATGTTGTGGACGTTATTCTTTTCCCAAGATTGGTCCGTCTGGGAAGTTGCTTTCTCCCCTGATACAATCAGGGCGTGGATTTTCTCTGATGAGAACTCAGAAGAATCCGGGCGCTCCACTCTCTCTGATGAAGAAAAGCACAAAATAATGCAGAGACCGTGGAATGATGACGGTAGATACATGTGTGGACACTGCCGCGCTGTAAGAGCCGGCTTTGGATATTTTTTGCACTGCCCCGTCGCGGTCGAATATGCATTGAAAGTCGGAGCAAATTATTTTCAGAGGCCGGCCGAACAGGCGTTGTGTGCTGCCTGGGCTCCCCTTGGCCCCCAGCCGCTTCTGGTGGAAACCCTATTGGGAAATGCCGGGTCCAAGATTAGCAACAGTTGGCTAAGAGCAATGAAGAAAATCTCTTCGGATGCCTTAGACAACCTGACCAAGGTGGAACAGCATCAACGCAAATGGGCTCAAGACGACTTAGCCCCTGAGAAGATGGCATTGGCTGGTGGAACATGCGTTGTTTCGATGCCAGGAGCTGTTCCTTCGTGGCGCCCCAGCAGCGCCTCGGCGCAGCCGCCGGCGCGACGTGAAGCTTTCTTTCAATACCTTGAACCCTTGAAACTTAGTTTTCTCAATTGGTTGATACATGAGCACGGGGCAAATGATCGCCCCACTGCTGCCCAATGGTGGCCATGTATCTGGACGCCCGGCCTTGACCAATATGCTCGCCCCATGGAATGTCCTGCGCTCGCTGTCTTTGATTAGGATCATGCTAGCGCAGATGTAGTGCAACCAGCAGTGGGCTGGGTTCAGTGGGAAATGGATATGAACGAAAGAGGAGCTGTTATCCCAAATTCGCAAATATTAACAGACAATTTTAGAGCGGCGAATCAAGCGTTCGCAGTCACCACCCTTGGAGATATTGGTTTTCAAGTTGTTGCTGATCTCTGCCACTGGCCAAGCCGTAGTGACGACGCGGTTTGTCAACGCGGGAAGAAAGCTGAAGTGTCGAATGGTACTTCTAGCGCATGCATTGCACAGCGTCACGAGATGATTCTTGCAGATAGGGATCTACCCTTCTGGCTGATCTCCATCTCGGACTGCATGGGCGGTTTCCAGCATGACAACAACACGTGGAAGAGCAGAGGCCATCAACGTAGCAACACAATGTGTTCCTGAGCACCTACCGATTGGCACCAGAATGCGAAGCAATTGGATTTAGAGATGATTAATGAAGTGCTTCCAGGACTGGGAGAGCCCATAGACACAATTCGGGATCAGCTACTCAATCGTGTCCCCGTTTCATGGAAGGTGGGGAAGAGTTCTGTTGGCTGTGCGCGAGGTGATATTCATATTTATGTCTGCGGGAATAGCTGTTACTTTTGTTTGGCAGGAGGTCCAGCGCACATCGAAAACTGATCAATCCCTGGGAGACCCTTATGCTCTGGATTGTCGGATCAGATCAGCAGTCGAAACATTCGATCTGCATGATGAGTGGCTTGGTGGCTCTGGAACTGAGGTTTCAAAGACCGCGCGAGACAAGTGCGCCATAATTCACGATGCTATTGTCTCCCTTCGTACGTTGACGGATCAAGCGCAAAGCGTCGGCGTTCGTATTGCTACTGGCCGGTTTGGAGTTTTCAATACAGACAACGCTATCATAATTATCAATCTCCGTAACAGGACGAGAGCGGAAAGCGGCGCCGCCGCTTCTCCCACTGAGACCGCTCGCGCTAAGTCACTGGCGGGTGGTTTGACTCCCGTTGCTGACAATGTCGCCGCGCAGCGAGCTAGGCGCCGTTCTCGGCCGCCTCCGAGAGAGACGAGGCAATGCGGGAGGACATCTCATCGTGCTTCTCCATGCCCGTCTGCGTCTGCCGGCGCAGCCGCGTCAGGCCGCGAGACTGGATGGGTCGACGCTGGCAGAGTTCGATCCTGGGCTGGTGAATCTAGGATTGAGAGATATTCACCACAAACACTGGCGGTTAAGCAGGGTGGCGGATCTTCCCGCGATTGCCATGGCGCCAGGCCGCTCATGGGCAGAAACTGGGACGCGACCATCGACTACGAGACCAAAAGTGACACTGGAGATATTCAAGGATACTTATGTACATGTTTCTCGACATCAGACAGTTACGGGCCGCGGCAAAACGTGACAATGATTTAAGCTTGATGACTGCAAGGATAAGTTTCACCGATCTTCTGGATCAGCGCGGCATTTGCGAGCGCCCGCGCCTCCGCCTGCGCCGAAGGCGAGCCCGTCGGAGGGGGCGAGACCGAATAATATGAGTGGAGTCCATCAAGCGACTGGAGTTCAAGAAGAGATTGGCGATGGGGGAGTTTTTGGGATTCAAGAGACTGTTGGAGAAGATGATGATGAAGATGCCAAGGCTCGGCGCAGCGCAGTCGGAGCTGAGTCGCATTACTTCGCGGAGTGGATGCGCCGGGTGCATGCGGGCATTGAGACCTGAGCTGGGAATAGTGACTCAGGCGGGAAACGTCGGGCTTCCCCGGCCTTTAACCCCCGGGCACCCACCGTCGCGCGGTGGACTTTTCTTTCGGGGTTCGCTCCGGCGGTTGTGCATGTGTGCAGGCCTGGCGGGCAGGTGTCGGGGCGGCTCTGCGCATCCCGCCGCGGGGGGAGTCAATGCGCCCCTTCGCGCCGCCTGGTTCCTGCCCTTCTCGCCGCGCTTGCTTTGCTTGAACGGTTTGCTTCTCTTCTTGATTGTAATGCTACCTGAAGCTGTCTGGCTCAGGTGCGACAGAAGAGGGGCGCGCTGGCCCGCGCGCGCGCGCCGAGGGGTCGTTCCCTCGTCGTCGTCGTGTCGTCGGCCGGCCAGCCTCCTCCCTTCTGGGTTGCATCCGTTGCTGGTTAACGGCATTATCTTTTCTTGCCCATGTCTTTTGCGAAGCCCATTGACTATGAGACGTCGTCGGGACATATTGCCGGGATGGCGAATATTTACGCAAAAAGACTCACAGACGCCCCAAAAGGGACTCCAAGACGGCCCCAGAGGGCCTCAAGATAGCCCAAGAGAGCCCCGAGAGAGGCCCAAGAGAGGGCTCTGGGGAGCCCCGAAAGGCCCCGAGCCGCCCCAGAAGGGCACCAAAACGAACGGCGCCCGAAGGCCTCGATTTTTGTCTTGGCGAACAAGTTCCAGAAGGAAGTTTACATGGGGTCGAAAAAGGAGCGGCCACGTACTGTCTGTTCAGTAAAGTAGGCTGACCAGTAGGAACATCAGGAATCGGACATGACCAAGTTTGGACTCCCCAGCGCCTGGAGCTACCTAGAAGCCGAACGCGCGCGGAGCGCGCGCGTTCTGCTTCTAGTAGGTGTCTATACATCGGTGCTTATATGTATATATGTATGTATGTATATATATATATATGTGTATGTATGTATGTATGTATATGCATAAACGTGTGTATATATATATATACTCACCTATATATACACATATATATATGTATGTATGTGTGTATGTGTGTGTGTGCGTGTGTGTGTGTGTGTGTGTGTGTGTGTGTGTGTGTGTGTGTGTGTGTGTGTGTGTGTGTGTGTGTGTGTGTGTGTGTGTGTGTGTGTGTGTGTGTGTGTGTGTGTGTGTGTGTGTGTGTGTGTGTGTGTGTGTGTGTGTGTGTGTGTGTGTGTGTGTGTGTGTGTGTGTGTGTGTGTGTGTGTGTGTGTGTGTGTGTGTGTGTGTGTGTAAAAGAGCGTGTTCTACCGCTACTGGCGGAAAACAGGGGGGGGCCATTGCCGGTTCGAACCCCTCCCCTCCCCCCCCCTCCGGAAAACCGGGGGGGGGTCACTACCGGTTCGAACCCCTCCCCCCCCCAGTTCATCATGAAAGGGGGGGGGGGTCACTACTGGTTCAACCCCCCCCCCCCTCGAACTCGCAAGCCGGGGGAGGGTCACTACCGGTTCGAACCCCCCCCTTCCCCCTTGAAAACCGAGGGGGGGTGCGGACAGTGGTGGGGACGGTGGTGGTGGGGACAGTGGTGAGGGGACAGCGGGACAGTGGTGGGGACAGTGGGACAATGGTGGAGACGGTAGTGGTGGGGACAACAATGGTGAGGACAATGGCGGGAACAGTGGGGACAGTGGGACAGTGGTGGGGACGGTGGTGGTGGAGGACAGTGGTGTGGGGAGAGTGGGAATGTGGTGGAAACAGTAGGACAGTGGAGGGTACAGTGGTGGTGGGGACAGTGGTGAAGGCGGTGGCGAGGACGGCTGTGGGACAATGGGTGGGACAGAGGTACAGTGGGGACAGTGGTGGGGACAGTGGTGGGGACAGTGGGGACAGTGGTGGGAACAGTGGGACAACTCAGTGGTTCGAACCGGTAGTGACCCCCCCCTCCGGTTTTCGAGGGGGGGGGCGGGGGTTCGAACCGGTAGTGACCACTCCCAGTTTTCGAGTTCGAAAGGGGGGGGGAGGGGTTAGGGGAGGGGGGGTTTTGCCGGGGGAAGGGGGGGGGTCCAGCAGGGGGGGGGATTTTCAGAGAGGGGTGGGGGGGTGGGACCCCCGGGTTCCGGAGGAAAAGGGCGGCAATTTTCCAGTGTAGAACGGCGGTGGATCTCGCTTTTTCTCTCTCTCATATATATATATACACATTAATCGATGTATATATGTATGTATATATACATATATATACATATATCCGTGTTCGGTTGCATTATATGATATTATGCCTACATACGGTTTTATAGCACACGTTATAGTTTATTTCATACAATCCATGTAATTTGCGCATATGTTATAATATATACCTATAGTATTCATAACCCATCATCGTACACACAGCTCGTATAGTATGTACTTATAGTATACACGTAAAGTCAAGGACCGTCAGCATGCATTTTATACATGTACACATATATAAGTGTGGACATTTTGGAACTGTGAGTAAACATACAACTTCGGTATATGTATAATGTGTACACGGACATTTATAATCACATATAACTATGTATGTATATATATATATATATATAGATAGATAGATATTACACATATAACGGCGCACCAGGTCCGGGGGCCCGGGGCCGGGACCCCGACCACAAATGTGGGCCCCGGGGGGCCCGGAGGCTCGTCGGGGCTTGCCGGAGGCCTCCCCGGTCAGACAAGACGGCCCAAGAAGCGCCCAAGACGGTCCAAGCAACTTCCAAGTGGCCTCCAAGAGGGCTCCAAGATGCTGAAGATGGCCTCCAGACGTCCAAGGACGCCCCCAAGACGCCCCAAGAAGCCTCCAGCATGCGCCCCAAGAGGGCCCCTAGACGCAAAAGTTGGCCCATTCCCTTCGTAAAACGTACATTTCTCACAAAGTTGCCTTTTGGGCTTTCCGACGTTACAGGACGGTCCAAGAGGCGCCCAAGACCGCCCCAAGACGGCCCAAGAAGCTT
Source organism: Prorocentrum cordatum (assembly GCA_963575745.1). NCBI lineage: Eukaryota > Dinophyceae > Prorocentrales > Prorocentraceae > Prorocentrum > Prorocentrum cordatum. Next base: position 75,839 of record CAUYUJ010000748.1, on the reverse strand, counting down.
CCAAGAGGGTCCCAGGACAGCCCAAGAGGGCAGCAAGACGGCCCAAGAGGCGCCCAAGATGGCCCAAGAGGGCCCCAAGACGGGCCCAAGAGGGGGCCCAGAGGGGAACCACGAACCGCAAGCTCGAGCCTTCCGCCCCAAGAGGCCGCCAGGAGGCCCCAAGGAGGCCCCTCAAGAGGTCCCAGGAGACCCCCAAGAGGCCCAAAGGAGGCCCCAAGAAGCCCCAAATCGGCCCCCAAAATGCTTCGAACCTGCTTCCAGGAGGCCTCCGACAGGTTCAGAGGCTCCCGAGAAGCTACGTCAAACTCCCAGCGAGCGGCCAGACGAGGCCCCCCAAACAATCCCAAGAGGGTTCCAGTATTTGTATCCTTCAGCGCTCTCCGGCCTTCTTCCCCCTGCCCCCTTCCCTGCGACTTTCGTTGACTCAAGCTCGCCTCCTCTCCATTTCCTCTCTCTGCCTCTCTCTCTCTGTTTGTTTTGTTTCTCTCTCTCTCTTTCTCTCTCTCCATCTCTCTTTCTCTCTCTCTCTCTCTCCTTCGCTCTCTGTGTGTCTGTCTCTCTCTCCCTCTCTTTCTCTCTTTCTCTCTCTTCCTTTCACATTCTGTGTCCTTGCGACCTTCTGCAGTCCCCGACGTCGCCACGGCTGGATCCGCTCGAGCGTGTCTTGTGATGTGCGGCGGTGCGAAGCCCGTCCCACTGATCAAGGCACAGGTACGAAATGATGGGTCCATCATTTCTTGCCTTCCCATGTGCGTTTTCCCAATCGATTCCTGGGCCCGAGGTCGCAAAAATTACGACGTCGGAGGTCTGGGGAGGCGGGACGCACGACCTGGACCTCCGACGTCTTGGAAAAATCACGACGGCGGTTTTTGTTAATTTTCGGCCTCCGGGGCCCCTCGCAGGTTCCCGGGACCGTCAGAAAACGACTCAGGATGACAACGACTTGGGCTACAGGGCTATTGGGCTACAGGGCTATAGGGTTGTAGGGCTATAGGGCTATAGGGCTAGGGCCATAGGGCTATAGGGCTATGTGGGCTATTCGGCTATTGGGCTATAGGGTTGTTGGGCTGTAGAGCTATCGGGCTACAGGGCTATAGGATCAGAGGGCTATAGAGCTAAAGGGCTAGATGGATATAGGGATATAAGGCTATTGGGCTATAGTCCTATAGGGCTATACGGCTATAGGGTAATAGGGCTACAGGGCTATAGGGCGATAGGGCACCCCCAGGCACCCCGGCACCCGGGCACCGGGCACCCAGGCACCCAGGCACCGGGCACCCGGGCACCCGGGCACCCGGGCACCCGGCCCTGCCGCATGGGGCCGGAATCTTGCCGAAGCTCATCGAACCTTTTAATCCGCCAGGACCCTTACAGAGGCAAGCTCTGATTGGGTACTAACCCATGGCAACCGCCGCTACCTTCGTCGCCGCGATCGCCGCCGTCTTCATCGCCGCCGTCGTCGACGTCCTCGGGGTCTGTTCGGGCACCCTCTGGCCATCTCGTGGGGCACGCTGGGGGATTATCAGAGGCATTCGTAAGTATTCTGAGGGGCCCCGCGACTTCCCCCAGAGACTCTAACTAACCGCATGCCGATGAGAATAAAGTGACCCCCCCCCCTTAAGTCGTTAGAGTTTTTTATCGTCGGCCAATAAGAGTTTGGTCGGGGGCGCGGGGGCGCGGAGGCCGAACTTCATTATCACGGGAAAAGTTCGCCATCGAAGTTACTTCCTTCTTATGTTGAGATAACAACATCAAGCGAAGCGAACACGTTGTTTCAGGATGTCTCAAGCGAAACCAATGTCCTTCTGTCTCTTTGTAGTTCTTTCTGTCTCTCTTTCTTTCTCTGTCTCTCTTTCTCTCTCTCTGTGTCTCTCTATATGTTTCTCCTTCCTGGCCCCTCTGTCTCTCTCTCTCTGTCTCTCTATCTCTTTCTCCTCCTCCTCCCCCTGGCGCCCTGAACTTGTTTATCCTTGTTGAAAACGAGGCACGTGAGCTACCCTACACGAGCACTTAAAAATCTTAATTTTCATAAAGCGCTTGTAAATAAAATTTAATACACTTGAATATTCAGATTTGTTGTTTTATCCTCCTTTCCTCTTCTCTTTATCCTTTTCATTTATGATCGAGGGATTTGTCGAGGATGTCTCCAGCGAGATAAGCCATTGTTGAGGATATTTCTATGAAGACTAAACGCCAAGGATGTCTCAAAACGTGCTCGGCTTGGTCTCCTCTTGATCATCTCTTACTTCGAGATTATGCTGAGGTCTGGTGGGCTACTTTGATTATCTCCCCCTGAACCCCGAACTTTATTATCCCCTAGTGTTTATTCTCGAAGGTATTCGGTTACAGAAACTCCTTTCGTATTCCGGCCAGAAGCATCCAGAAACGATGTACATTAGCCCTGGCGGGGGGAATGATGGCGATGGTGATGTTCATGATGACGACGGTGACGATCCTAGCTAGAACCTAAGCGCGCGCGCGAAGCGCGCGCGTGGTTCTAGTATGTATATATATATATATATATATATACACATGCATGTTTATGTGTATACGACATGCGCGTGCCTATAGATTGTATGTGTATCTCATATGGTGCACGTATCCAACACATCGATGTGTGTACTTTGTTTTACATATGTTGTACATATAGTATTATAAGCAGTATATAACACATACTTTACATATGTTAGATTCGCGTTTTGTTTACACTGTGTATATATGTCGATCACGTTGCGAGGAGGTATGGGTTTTCCGCGCCCCCCGCCAGAGGAGGCCGCCGCGGCGGCTGAGGAGGCCCGGCGCGCCGAGGCCCGGCGGGCCGAGGCCCAGCGGGCCGAGGAGGCCGAGGGGGCGAGGCGGGAGGACCGCGCGGCGCCCCCGGCCTGCGGGAGTTCGGGCGCGTCGGCCCAGAGGAGGAGGAGGAAAAGGAGGAGGAGGAGGAGGAGGAGGAAAAGGAAGAGGAGGAAAAGGAGGAGGAGGAAGAGGAGGAGGGAGAGGGGGACGAGGAAAACAGGGAGGAAAAGGAGGAGGATGTGGAGGATGAAGAGGAAAGGCGGAAGAGGATGAGGAGGCGGAGGAGGATGAGGAGGCGAAAGAGGAAGAGGCGGAGGAAGAGCAGGAGGAGGAAAAGGAGGACAATGAGGAGGAGGAGGAGAAGGTGGAGTAGGAGGAGATTGAGGAGGAGGAGGCGGATGATGAGGAGGAGGAGGAGGAGGAGGCGGAGGAGGAGGAGGCCGAGGAGAGGAAGGAAGGGAGGGGAGGAGGAGGGAGGTAGGAGAGTGGAGGAGGAGGGGAGGAGCAGGAGGAGGAGGAGGAAAAGGAAGAGGTGGAGGAGGAGGAGGAGGAGCAGGGGGAGAGGAGGAGGAGGAGGAGTAGAGAGGATGAGGAGGAGGGGAGGAGGAGGAGGAGGAGGAGGAGGTGAGATGAGAGCGGAGGAGGAGGAGGGGGAGGAGGAGGGGGGGGGGGAGGATGAGGAGGAGGAGGAGGAGGAGGAGGAGGAGAAGGAGGAGGACGAGGACGAGGAGGAGGAGGAGGGGGCGGAGGAAGACGAATAAGAAGAATAATACGAGTACTAATAATAATAATAATAATAATAAAAATGCTAAGAATAATAATAATACTAATAATAATCACACGAAGAATAATTCTAATAATAAGAGTAAGAATAGTAATAATACTAATAACACTATTAGTCATAATAATACTAACACTAATATTAATAATAATAATAGTATGATTACTAATATTAATAAGACTAATACTAATATTAATAATAAGAATAATAATGCGAATGCGAATAATACGAATACGAATAATACTGATAAGAATAATAATATTAAGAACAATACTAATAATAAGAAGAACAACACTAATAACACTAATAATACGAATGCGACGAATAATAATAATAATAATAATAATAATAATAATACTAATACTAATACTAATAGTAATAATAATACTAAGACTAGGACGAACACTACGAATAAGACGAAGACGAACACGAAACATAATACGAAGAATACTAATAATAACAATACTAATCATAATAATCATGATAATAATAAAAATAATAATTACGCTACCGAGGAACCCCACATACTTATTTTATGTCTTGTGTGAACCGCGCTACCACTACCACCGCCGTCATGCTCTCAGGTGCCCCCCTGTGGTCGTTGAAAGGAGGGGGAGGACGTGTGGGGGGAGAGGAGGGGTTGAGGAGTCATCTGTGACGGTCATATCCGGCGTCGCCTGGCACTTGGATACGAAAGGTAATACGCAATCCCGCACTAGAGGCTATGGCTGGACGACCCTGGCACGCATAGGGAGACCACCCCCTGCGCACCCCCTCTGGTGTTGAGAAAATGCCACGCCTGCAATGCCTGGACGACCCTGGCACGCATAGGGAGACCACCCCTTGCGCACCCCCTCTGGTGTCGAGAAAATGCCACGTTGCCACGTTCTCCGACCCTGGCACGCATAGACGCCGCGGTGAGAGACCACCCCCTGCGCACCCCCCCTGGTGTCGAGAAAGTGCCACGCCTGCCACGCTCTCCGACCCTGGCACGCATAGACGCCGCGGTGAGAGACCACCCCCTGCGCACCCCCCCTGGTGTCGAGAAAGTGCCACGCCTGCCACGCTCTCCGACCCTGGCACGCATAGACGCCGCGGTGAGAGACCACCCCCTGCGCACCCTCTCTGGTGTCGAGAAAGTGCCACGCCTGCCACGCTTTCCGACCCTGGCACGCATAGACGCTGCGGTGAGAGACCACCCCCTGCGCACCCCCCCTGGTGTCGAGAAAGTGCCACGCCTGCCACGCTCTCCGACCCTGGCACGCATAGACGCCGCGGTGAGAGACCACCCCCTGCGCACCCTCTCTGGTGTCGAGAAGGTGCCACGCCTGCCACGCTCTCCGACCCTGGCACGCATAGGGGCCGCGGTGAGAGACCACCCCCTACGCACCCCCCCTGGTGTCGAGAAAGTGCCACGCCTGCCACGCTCTCCGACCCTGGCACGCATAGCACGTACCGCGGTGAGAGACCACCCCCCTGCGCACCCCCCTCTTGTCGAGAAAGTGCCACGGCCTGTGTTGTACTCCGAGTCCGTGCACGCATAGACGCCGCGGTGAGAGACCACCCCTGCGCACCCTCTCTGGTGTCGAGAAATTGCCACGCCTGCCACGCTCTCCGACCCTGGCTCGCATAGACGCCGCGGTGAGAGACCACCCCTGCGCACCCTCTCTGGTGTCGAGAAAATGCCGCGCCCGCCACGATATCCGACCCTGGCTCGCATAGACGCCGCGGTGAGAGACCACCCCCTACGCACCCCCCCTGCTGTCGAGAAAGTGCCACGCCTGCCACGCTCTCCGACCCTGGCACGCATAGACGCCGCGCGGTGAGAGCACCCTCTCTGGTGTCGAGAAAGTGCCACGCCTGCCACGCTCTCCGACCCTGGTTCGCATAAACGCCGCGGCGAGAGACCACCCCTGCGCACCCTCTCTGGTGTCGAGAAAGTGCCACGCCTGCCGCGCTCTCCGACCCTGGCTCGCATAAGCGCCGCGGTGAGAGACCACCCCTGCGCACCCTCTCTGGTGTCGAGAAAGTGCCGCGCCTGCCACGCTCCCCGACCCTGGCTCGCATAGACGCCGCGGTGAGAGACCACCCCTGCGCACCCTCTCTGGTGTCGAGAAAGTGCCGCGCCTGCCACGC